>CM067378.1:4206187-4284842 GCA_034510155.1 Eucriotettix oculatus
AAAAGATTCCGTATTAACTAAACCTGTTCATTTATATAATCACAACTTTCCTTGGGCTAATGTACTCCAGATTCATCTCTGAAATTGTCAATGTTGAAATCATCTATATTATTAGTGCCACTGATGCACCTCCTTCTGAATACTTGAGATCATGTTTCCTTGTACTTAGACATTTCTTACTGTGGCTGCTTCACGCTTATCCAAATTAATTGCAATTCCAACGCATTGAGGAAACGTTGCATTTGCAATTTTTTTTCATATTTTCTGTAATTGGTCAACTGTATTTAGTAATGTGAAAATAACATCAACCGCAGAACCGAGCATCGACGTGTAGTGACGCTGACTTAAGCCATATCAGAAAACATGCAACAGTTGACTGCTCATCCTCCCACTCCTTTAGCAGTCAAGAATCGCGCTCAATTCTCTGTTTTCCCTACTTCATCACGATGTTTAACGAGGAAACGTATCTTTAACCGCATTTCCAGCAACAAAAGACTCGTCAAGTTACAATGTGGCTAGAAATTAATATACAAATCAAGAAAAATAGATCTATTATTTTAGAAGTCTCGATGTCACTTTAAATAAAAGAACTGAAATAGGGAATGTTGCCAGTCACTGTGCCCACATATTCAATAAAATAATAGTTCTAATTTTTCCTGCCCTGTTATATGAATGATATAATCACTTCCTTTTACACAATCACTTTAACTTGTAGCTGCATTGTAACTTTCTCAATTTTTGTGTTGGTAACATATAAGATTGGCATTTATTTATGTTTTTGCTACATAAGCACATTTCACTTTGATGCGCAACGTCGTGTTCTGAGCCTTGTAAAATTTAACTATCTACAAATTTGAGTGAAACAATCTTCATATACTCCTGTGTCTAATGGCTACCGTGAACGAATCCTGACATGTGCTTGGACGTTTGAGAAATCATACTTTGATACACCTAAACTCATCATATAAGTTACCCAAAACGCACACAGTCGCTAATAACCTAGAAGCTGATGAGACTATAAACATATATATATATAACTTAATTCAGTAGTTATCCTACCAAGTTACTAATATTCAATTTTTATTGTATTGTATTTCTCACTTTATTTTCATGTTATTTTAGTTGATGATGGTAATAGCCGAAAGCTCCGCCACAATCAGCAATGCAATTTTTTTGTCAAATTGTTTACAAATAAAGTTAATTTGATGAGATCTCTTCCTTGGTTTTAATATTCTATTACAAAAGTCGTAAAAACGTGTATATTACTGCATTTATTGACATTAATCTGAGATGACAGACAAAATTTCAAGATAAAATATACCATGTATCGGACAAGGAATGATGAAAAAGAAAGAGGCAGACCAAAGAAATTCTGTTAAATTGCTTGTCTAATGAAACAAAGAAATTAGGGGAGAGTCAGAACTTTACAGTGCAATGAAAACCTCTCCCCTTCCAAAGTAAGACTAATAAACAATAGACCAACAGATTCTAAATAATTTTAATTGTAGTTGTTAATAGCGCTACCAATTTCTTGGATCCCATAACTGTAATGAAGTTGTCCATTACGGAGTACAAACTTCAATGAACTTACTGTTACTAACAGTTTCAAATATGTCACCACGGTTCAATTAAACTAAAAATTGATAGTTTGATTTTTACAGTTGTAGAAAAGAAAATCATGGTAATGTAAGCGAACACTGTCTACACCTTGCAAGGTTGCGTCGCGTCGCGTCGGGTCGCGCCCCGTCGTGTGGGCGCCGTTGCCGTTGCCGTTGACGCTGCGTCTGCGTCTGCGTCCGCGTCTGCGCGTCTAATTACGCGCTACGTCATTTCCTGACTCTCGAGAAACGGACCCGCTCGCTATACAGGTCTAACCTGCTCTACTCTTGCAAGAAACTCCACGCTGAAGAAAGCGAATATCTCATTTCCAATAAAGAGCTTTGCTTCCAATTAGAAGCCTGCTGCACTTTTCAATTAATATTGCTGTTCTGTACTGGTGGCTTGTTTCTCAGAAATATGAAACTACTAGTATCAATTACGATGAGATCGTTCTTCGACCCATTTTATTGTTTTTTCCTCTACTATTAAATATTGAGCAGAACTTAGAACTGTAAAATCATTTAAAGTAGATTGTATCGTACCACGCGTGTCATTGATTATACAGTTTTTAAACAACTTTATTTTATGCAAACAGTTAGGTAATTTCTTCAAATGTTAAATTTTGAATTTTTGACGAATGGAAGGAAGCAAAATGTATAAAGAATCTAAACTTGACTGCCTTAAATAGCAGCTTGAACAGAAAAGTGATGATCATTCTTTTACTCATGGCTTCCTTTGTTCATCAAAATTTAATATTAAATGAAATTACACGAAGAAGTCCCAAATATGGATGCGGAATGTCGGCATAATTAAAAAGGTTTTGTCTGTACTTGGTCGTAAATTTATTCCTCTGAACTATTGTGAAAAATATACGTAATTGAGGGAACGAAATTGTGACTCAACGGCAATGTTAACGACACGAAAATTTTTAGACCTGTGAGGTGTTGAAATCAAACAACTATCTCCGAATATTTAAAGTTTAATACTGTTAAAACAGCACTCGTACAACCAAACTTCCAACAACAATTGAACTGACTTCAAAGCAAATACTAAAGTTTCAAGATAGAGAAATGTAGTGTTGCCAACTTAAGTTATTAAATAATACAGATGAAATATAATTATCATCAACAGTATCAGTTATTTAATAACTCGAACATTTCCATTTGATTTACACAGATCTTTAAACTAAATTTCATGCAATGGTTTTGTTAATATATCTGCTAATTGTTTTTCTGAGTCCACTTTTGATACAACTAACGAATTCCCGTACAAAGAAATGTCTAATTCGACTGTGTTTTGTTCTTCGACGAAACTCTGGGCTTTGAGTTAGTCGAATAGCGGCTTCATTATCTACTTGAAAAGTGGCTTCTGTTCTCAACTAGCATCTTCTTGATCCAAATTATTTCTCGTGCAGCTTTGGTGTTTATTCTATATACCCATTTGTTTGCGATTGCCCTTCTTTCGTGAAGGTAAATCCATCAACTACCACTTTTTATTTTCCTCGAGTGATTTCATGGCCTCCTTCCCAGTTCCTTTTCTTTTGAAGCCATGGTTTGACTCTCCGGCCACGGAGTCGCTGGAGGCACTCTTCAACTTCTTCATTGCCCGCTGTAAGATTTTCTGCAACTTCATTACCTACATTCTCATCATAATCCCAAAATTGATATTTTTATTTTCTCGAACTACATCATAGCTTCACTATTCATTGAGAGGGTCACTACTTTTTTCGCAGATAGTACGTTATACTCAAAGACGATGTCCCCTGATCTAACGAGTTTCCTATCATCTTGAATATACCAGAGTGGTTAGAAAAGTTCTCGGAACGGAATAGAAAAAAGTACTTACATCACTGAAATTTTTTATTTTTCAATGTAGTCTCCCTGTACACTAATGCACTTGGTCCAACGATGGTTCCAGTGCCTTGATCCCATCTCGAAAATGAGATTCATCCAGACCTGCGAAATAGTTGTCAACTCCGGCTATCAGTTCTTCGTTGAAGTGAATCTTCGTCCACCACGAGATGGAAATCTGACGTAGCCATATCAGGTGAATAAGGCGGGTGTGGCAACAAATCATATCTTAGTTCGTGAAATTTCACCATGGCGACGGAACATGTGTGCATTGTCTTGTTGGAAGATGATTTTTTCCTTGCTAAACCTGGCCTTTTTTGTGTATCTTTTGTTGCAATTTGTCTAGGAGGTTAGCATAGTGTTCTCCAGTAATTGTTTGCCCAGTGGGGATATAAACTACAAACAGAATCCCCTTCACATCCCAGAGCACTGATGCCATGACCTTTCCAACCGAAAGAATTGTCTTTGCTTTCTTTGGTGGCGGAGAATCAGCACGTTTCCACTGATTTGACTGTTGTTTTGTCTCTGTGGTATAGTAGTGCACCCAAGTTTCATCTGTGATCACAAACCGGCGCAAAAAATCTTGTATTTTTCTTCTAAAACGGGCTAAACATTGTTTGGATATGTCTATTATCATGTGTTTTTGATCCAGCGTCAAGAGTCGCGGCACCCACCTTGCAGAAAATTTTTGCATTTATAATTATTCAGTTAAAATGTGATATACCCTTTCAAATGATATCTGGCAAGCGTGAGCAATTTCACGCACTTCCAACCGGCGATCCTCCATGACCATTTTGTGCACTTTTGCAATGAGTTCTGGAGTAGTGACACATCTTGGCCGACTACTGCGAGGATCATCATCTAAGCTCTCCCAACCAAATTTAAATTCACATGTCCACTTGGCAACAGTTGAATCTGAAGGAGCAGAGTCCCCCAGTGTATTCTGGAAATCGGCATGAATGTCCTTTGCTTTCATAGCCTTCTTTACAAGGTACTTAATCACTGCTCGAATCTCGATTTTTTCCATCTTCGCAAGTCACTGTGCGGGAATAACAACAAAGCCACGTCACCACCACAGCTCTCTTCCAAGAGCACTGAGGTGGCACGTGTTTAGTGGCAACAGTCCAATTGATATCACGTGAGAAACTCGTTGCGCTAACGCTGACCTCTGGTGATGATTCTGAGAACTTATCAAACGACCTTCGTATATCCAGCAGCCATCATCATGATCGTATCCAATTAGAATATCTTTTATTACTTTTCTGTCCAATTTTTTCCCTCTGTTGCTTTGGAATGTGGTCATATCACGTTGACCCTATAATACTAAGGTGCGTTTTCCTTGGTTTATTTCCAAACCACGCCGTTCAAATGATGCTTTCTTGTGACGCTAAAGGGAACTGTTCGGTTGAACATTTGGCTTGCTGTGTTTATCATCTGTAAGAGACCTTTTAACTTCTATTGCTACGAAAAAAAATTAAGTGGAGTTTTAACTGCTAAAGCTAGATTATACTATCAATTTTTGTGACTGAAATGAAAGCCAGTTACCAGAAATACAAACTCGTTCAAATATATGATCAGACGGTGACGACACAAAAATCGTTTATGAAGTAAAGAAATTCTATATGGCTATCGTATAAATCACTTACGAAAATCGCGCACTGTGAGTATAATACTTTGCTTTTGTAATTATCAAGAAACGGCTGGTTGGAGGATATGAAGGGCATATTGCTGCTACTGCTACTGCTGACTGGATACGTTGTAAACGCCTTTACATAAGTATATAATAAAATATCCGTAAAGATCGTTAACAAACATTGTTCGTCTTAAATTTGTAAATAATAATGATTTAGTAAATTATATTGCGCCTGTACGTTACGAAACTGGTGCAAATTCACTATTAATATTCTGAATATTTTACCTTCTTTCAGAGTCGTCAATTGTTGTAAACAAACGTAACGATTATTATACTTATATATCCTATATAAATTCTATTCATTTATCAATAAAATTCGATACATTAAACATTTTGAAAAATTCAACTCCAAAGATACATTTTTATTAAGCCTACAACACCAACTGTCATCTCTATACTATGAGTGCAATCGCATCTCGCTTTCTGTGTTCATGTAACGACCGTAACGCCGAGTGATTGCGGGAACGAGTAGCTTTTGAGATTCTTTATTATTTCATTATTTATGATACTCTTTGGTTGTATCCAAAGAGTATCTTAAATAGATAGAGAGGAAATGTAATCCCCACTCCTGTTGGTATATGTGACATATCTGAGCCCATGTAAAAACAGAAAAGAACAGCTTTGGCTACCTTGCTCTACCTTCCGCATCCCCCCTTTTCAACTCCCTTCCGATGCTATTAAAGGGTAGTTGCCTGTTTCAGGATCACTCTCATATAGCCTGTTAACCCCCCCCCCCAAAAAAAGCGCTTTTTGAATTCGCTAAAATCCTTTTTAAAGCATCAAAAGACAAATTAAACGGGACTATTTATTTACACCATATTAGTATTTTCAAATATGTAAGGTAAAAATATTAATTCAAATGGGAATATGAAAAATATTGAGCATGTTTCGAAATCAGAATTGCGAGTTGGACGCGAAGTTATATCAGCATATTTCTAATTAAATGTAAAAAATATTTAATTTTCTATTCGCAAATATTGGCGCAGAATGTAATTTTTTTTCCTAGTATCTGAATTCGGTAAATTAGATATTTTTATAATATAATTTAGATAGGCCGACGTTTCTATGCGACATTAGCATCTTTTGCAAATGGCTCTTAAAGGGAATTCAAAGTTTTTAATTAGCTCACTCTGTTTCTTAAGCGTGCTGTGTTAAATAATCTCGTATATTTTGTGTTATCAACACCAGTGTCAAAAGCACACGAGTGAGAGCCATCTATCTCATTGTATACAGTTGATTTTGGATCGCTCCAACACTAATTTCTCTTAAAAGGAACATGTACAGAATTTGATTCTCTTTTTAGTGCACTATCTGTTGCCCTAAACCATCGATTATTTCGAAAATACACCTCAATGAAACGAGAAATGGACAAATAGGCGTGTTATTACTACTAAATTAAAATTTATAATCCTTACTTTTCAAATTAATTTTAATTTTCATAGATAATTACTCGATTAAATTAAAAATATATCAACCGGACTTACTATCTCAGTCAGGTCCTTTTATTATTATTTAATGGCGCTGAATAATTCGCGCTTACATAAAAACATGGAACTGAATCTTTTTCATAAATCTATTATTTATAAATACAAAAGAGAAAGTGGAATGTTTAAAGAATAGGGTAATCACCTATACTCTTGGAAGTCTTTTTTTAGGACATTGAGCATTTCTAAAATAACGCTTTACACGCAGATTGGTTTATCTTATTTATAATTGTTAAATACATTAATATTCTAAATAAATACAGATTGCAAAATAATACAACAGAAGTCAAATTCGAAAACACAATTTTATATTAAATTAATACAGTTTCAAGGTCACAACGTCCAAGGAATATCTTTTTTTAAGAATGCAGACAACAAGGAAGAACGGTGTATTTTCTGCTGTAACATTTTCGAATGAAATAAATAATTATTTTTAACTTCTTTTTCTGTACTATAATGACATAAATTCGAAATTTCCCTGTAAACTCCTGCAAATATATTTTTCTTGTGGTGTATCAGTGTTACCAGATTATGAAATACAAGATGAAGTATTTTAAATGAGATCATTGTGAAATTAGCGTCATTGTTGAGCCAAAATATTTAATTATAATGTTCATTTAAGCTTTCGGTACGACGTTTCTGCCATTCTCAAAATTTGTGTCAGTCAGGATTTTTTTTATAAAAGTGAATAAAACCTTAATATTTTCAAAACACACAAAGAAATAATTTAAAAGATATTAAAAATTTAATTTCAATCAAAATATTCGCGTCGAAAGTTTATGAAACTGTTGAGTAATTTGAAAATATATAAATAGCTTTCTGTCAAAATGTTTAAATAACGTGTTGTAATGTTTTACGGTGAATTAAAAAGGTGACATTTAAATAATGTTTTAGTGTTTCATTTTTAAAGTCCAATCGGCCCAAGCATATAGAAGGAAACTTTTATTTCAGAATTTAGACCCAAGAAAAAACAATTTCCATTCTCCTCCAACATTTGCGAATAGCAAATTATATATTTTTAACATTTAATTGAGAAAACTTCTCATCCAACTCGCATTACTGATTTCGAAACATGCTCAATATTTTTAATGTTACCATTAAAATTAATATTTGTACCTTATATGTTTTAAAATACTAATATGCGGTGTAAATAAATAATCCTCTTAAATTTGTCTTTTGCTGCTTTAAGAAGGACTTTATCGTACTCAAAAAGCGCTGTTTTTTTGGCTTAACAGGCTACATGAGGGTGATCCTGAAACAGGCAACTCCCCTTTAGTAGCATGGAAGGGAATTGGTAAAGGGGGATGCGGAAGGAGAGCAAGGTAGCCAAGGGTTGAGTAGTGCCCCCGGGCTGTAGTTTAAGGATCCTACCCGGTTTTTCACCTAAAGAGATGCAGGGAAAACCCTAGAAAAGCGTTTTTACATGGGCCTGCAGGAGTGCGGATGACATCACGCTGCCGCCTGTAGGCAAGGCCTGGCATTGCCTCTCTATCTATTTCAGATACTCTTTGGTTGTATCGGCAGTCTCGTCGATGTGTATGTATGTGGAGTCCCTACCTCGCAGGAATCTCCACCGCGATGACTGTGGAATATACCTATAAGATTCCAATATTTGGTCATTACTAAAAGGTCATAGTTTGATTTACACATTGATATATAACATATAGAAATATCATAGAGCTTACGAAACAATTTGAAATCATTTCTCAAGCCCCTGTACACTGTCGTACACTGTCGTATAGATAGGTCAAGCTGTACTATAACTAAAGAAATGAGCTTCATTTATTTTTACAAACTTAGTATCTATGGTATTCATTTTCTCCATAGAGATCACATTCATCATCTTTCCCCAATTTATAAGGCAACATTTTATCACTTAATGACTCGATCGTTTGCCTTTTAACAATTTGTAACTCAGGAAGCTTATACTTTTTTTGTAATTCTTCCAGGATATCTTTAATTCCTCGCTTATTCGGAGCCATGCCTCATGGACCTTTTTCCTGTCCTGTCTGTGTTGCGCGTTCTAAATACAACTTTTTTTAAACAGAATATTAAAGTAAGGGAGCGGAAAATCAAAGGAACTGACGTACAAAATGCTAGTGCGTTCCACTATGGAGTGTGGCGCATGCTTCTGGGATCCATATAATAAATCCCACTTGGATGCGTTAGAGAAAGTCCAGAGAAAAGCAGCAAATTTTGTAGTACGGGGACCAGGCAGGCCGAGGGCGCGAAAAAGTGAATGCATTGGGTTGGAAATTGTTAGAGAGAAGGAGGAAAATTGACAGACTATGTGTCCTTTTCAAATCTTACGTTGGCGGTAAAGCGTCGGAATAAATACGCGAGAAATTAAAGAAGCCAACATACTTAGGTTGGGAGGGGGGGGAGTTACCAATTTAAAATTAGAAGAAGACCGCAGAAAATAGACGTAGCTAAATGTTCGTTTTGAAATAGATCCATAGAAGATTGGAATAAGTGACCCGCAGCGCCGTTCGAGGTAAAACCTCATAGTATAGGTCATTTCGTGAGAAGCTTAAAAGTATTATATAAATTCGGGGAAAGAAATTAATTATAAAGTATTAATTTTCATTTTATAATTATGAGGGAATTGAATTTGCTCAATTAAGTGAAATAATTGTAATAGTGATTGTTGGAGTATAAGGAATCTATTTTCAGTAATTTATAGTACTTAATGTATTTTGTCGTTACAACTGCCATCGGTCGTATGTCCCATTGTAGATTAATAAATAAATATATACGTACAACCTTCCAATTCTCACAATTGTAGGAAATTTCATCGTCGTTCCTCCAAATAACACCTTCAGATGACATAGTACTATCAATTTATGAAATAAATAAGAAAGAGAACAGTATAAAATAATAAAATAGCTAATAATAAGAGGGGTTCAACATACGATTCGGGCCAAGGAACCCTCCACACAGGCTCGGGTCATTCATTCACATCTGTACCATCTGTTTGGTACCACTGCTGGTGCTTCATCAATCTCTGCTTTTCTTCCAATGAGTTTACCCGGAGACAGTCGCCTCACTCATTCAAATAGGAGAGGTCCGTTGTCGATATGTGCTTAGCCAACTTATGCTGTGCCTGAAAAACAGTGAAGTATCTCGTTATAGGAATTTCCCTCAGTATCCATAGTGCAAATAGAGGGTTCCGAGTAGGGGAATACTCTGGCCGATACAACCCGCAATGAAAACTTTTTATCACTTTACAACCGCGAATGTCTATAAAAATGCACAAAATCTGCTCGTATAATGGGATTACAAAGATTATCAATAATGAAGTGCCAAGACTAGGGATTGAGGAGCATGTTACCATAAGTGCTAATAGTGGCCTGTTTGCTGCATATAATACCAAATCTGCAAACATATTCAGTAGGACTCTCGTGCCAACTAAGAAATAGAGATTGGTTTCGGAATTGTAAATTATTAAGCGGTTTGTGCTTATGTCATGAGAGACGTAAGAGCAAGGAGGAATGCCTTTTAAATCATGGTACCAACACAATTTCGCTATAATTTTAAAATTCTGTGATTCTCAGGAGCGTGATTGCATGCCCCTAGATTGATTACCCCATAAATGTAGGGTTAAGACTCTCACATCTCCTCTGAGTCTCGTAACTCTGTCTCAAACATTTTCACGTGAAATGTATAATTTTAAACTGTTTATTCCACGAGAAAATGTTTGAGATGACAAGGATTTCGACCGCAGTAGCACAAAAATGTTTTTGCGTCTGAGAAAGTACATCTGAGGCTGGATCAACTTGCAATTCGCAATATTCGTGTTGGATTTATAAGCAATAAATTCCGTATCCGCTCTGGGAGATGTTCAAAAAATAATGTTCTGAGTACCTGATTGTTGAGCGGCGAACACCATCATCTTAAGGACGATCAGGGACGGTCTTTCTTCAAGAGCTGCATCACCTCTAAAACGACGGCGTAATTTCTTCTCGACAGACTCACCATAGACTTCTATTATTCGATTTTTCAAAGCACCATACTTGTTGACAGCTGGTGGGATATGGATCAGGACGCCTACCACATCGAAAGTATTCTCGTCCAAATTGACAAGAGCAGAATGAAATTTTGTTGATGTGACCAAAAATAATGTAATAATAAAAATCTGAGAATAAAAAAGAATTAAATTTCGACACATCCGAAGTAACTCGTCTCGAGTTGAATTCGGCTTCCAACACCACAAACCACTTGGCGGGATTAGTACGACCAATATGACCAAAAAGGCGTAGTCAACCGCTTGTAGCGTAAAATGAAGAACGACTGTGTCCGAAACAGGACTACTAAGAGCCAAGTCTTCCTTACACATAATACGAGTATGATGCACTATTTCCCCCAGGGGCACCAATATTGAAACTTTCCTAAATGTATAACGTTGTAACGTTGTATAATGAATATATATGCTACAAAAATATATTGAAATGTTAATAAGCCTAATATTTCAATTCATCGTTGACGAATTGACAGAAAAACAGCAGTACAAAAAGTATCAGAATAATCGTCATGGGCACAGACTCTTTGCTGTGCGCCAGGTTTAAACATAACCGCTACAGTTTCTTATTGCAATTAACACATTTTTTCTCGTTGGGTTTTCTGTTGTGTGAGGGCCAGCGCAGCACTGGTCTGCATGGTGCTCAAATCAAAAGCATTGTCCGCATTGTGCTGGTTGGTGTGGGGGAAGATAGAACGGCTCTACCTTGTGTACTTTTAAAAACAGCTGAACGCCGTTTAATAGCATGGAATCTATATCACCTCAGTTTTTTCTAAGCACGCGTATTTCGTGTCTTTGTCAAGGGCATGTGACCAAATACACCATACATTAAAATGAGACTATTTTCGAGTTATAATTCCTCCAATACCTCTTCAGGTTTTACATCTAGATCCACAACTGACAAAGACGGAGTCCTACGTTGCTGAACGCTTTTTGTTCGAGGAGTGAGTTCTAAAAACTGAGGTCGAAAGTGTGCGAGGCCCTTCTCGAAACTTTTCACTGTGACGCGTATAAAATGTCGTCATAAATTTTGTTTTATTGAAATGAATTAATTTTACAGTATTAAGCATTTTTGTACAAAATTCCGTACAGAAGAGTCCTGAGCTATTCCGGGGAAAAAACTGGCAAGACAAAAAAAGCCACATAACCTCATGCTTGACAAGTGCAGTCTTTGCCTGAAAGGTATTTGCGGATCGCCGAAAATATCCCAGGTCCCCCCCACGTTAGCACGGTAGTTGCCCCTAAAGATTTCTAGGGTGGTCCCACTCAAATTTTAAATTTTTGGAGAGGAAGGGTAGGACGCCAACCCCATTGGAGGACCTGAAGACGACAGAAAAATCGCGGAGGCCAATCACGTTTTAGGAGAGCCGAGTTGGAGGTGGAGAGGATCTCGGAAAAGAGAGTTGGAGGTGAGAGTTCTGTACGAGGAACCGAAAAGTCGGACTGGCTGGCTTCGAGTCTGAGAGGAGAGGAGAGGCGACCTAGCTACAAGTATCAGCAAAACAGGGGCATGCCGCTTCTATGCTGATCCGAGAGCTGCCTTTGCGTTAAATCCAGGACTGCCGGTCAACAAGGAAACTAGGAACGTAAAGTAAGGTAATAATCTCTCTCTCTGCTATGCGTATAAACACGTCATACAGCCCTGAATAAAAGTAGATTCGATTTACTAGTCTCATGCAATATTATTTCTATCGTTAAGGATGAGCTAGGCAAATAAAATTCATTAAATGTAATTCTTATAATATTGTTGAATATTTTTCTTTTGTTAATGATAAAACTGTTTAAATTTCAAATTTTAGATTTATTGGCGCCTACCCATTTAAATATAACCAATTTTTTAATATATTTATAAATCATAAAATCCACGTCACATTACAAAATGGGATTTTTTTTTCGAGATGTATACTTTTAATTACAAGGTGGGCCTGGCGAGTAAGAAAGCGTGCAGATTCTTCCGAAAAGCATTGTTAAACATTTCTGGGTCTCTGACGCGGGAAAATTTGTTAGTTGATCTTTCCATTTTCTCCAATGAAGCCTGTCTTTTTGCGACAAGGGAGGATTTATCTACTCATTTCTTTTACTTAATGGAGGAGTTGATAACAGCAGAGTCAAAGGGGGCCATTTTAAAATTAATTGGTTATGAAAACACAAAAGGGGAAGATAAGTTATGATTTCTGTAATTACAGGGACGGAAGGCTGCTGGAGCGGATGTGACGTACCTGAGATACCACATGCTTACTACTATCTCTGTATACACGAAAATAAAGAGCTAAAAAACACTACACAACATTTAATTCAGTTGAGGTGGAGCTAAAGATGAGTGGCTGTAGCCGTTGAAATCACAAACGTGAAGTATTGTTATGTGCAGTTTCTGCGGCGCATCGAGTTGCAGCAGCGGTGGTGACATCGAACTGGAAGTCCAGTCTCCCCTTCAAGTTTCATGAAATTTCTACCTATAACATTACAATATTTTATAAGTACCTAAGTATCATCGTTTGATGTACCCATTCGTACATATATGAAAAATTGACATAAAGGCTGACAAACAATATGGGTTCATTATACATTCATTCATTAAAATGTACCGTTGTTGCATCATCTTCGCCTCCCGTTTCGTTAACGGCTGGCAAAAATCTGTCAATCAAGGGGCTATTATAGATGAGAAAAATAAAAATCTTTACATAAATGATTGTATTTATTTATACGAATATTTGCATACAAGCTGTTTAAAAGGCCTTGTAAGATTACCATGGGCGAATTATTGCAACAAAAGACAGTTTTATACGTTACATGAAGATCAGCAAAGGTCGGTTCTTGTTCACCTTCTTATAAGGGCCGTAACGGTCTAGCGATTATACCAGGTCATTGCCAGACTCGTGCGCCCAGCGATAGAACATGCATCGTTCCCTCTTCAATTATACATAATTTCGACGTCGACGTTGCGATTTTTATAACACTGTTCAACTGGGTGGGTTTTGATAATAATGATAAAAAACGAGATTATATTATAAACTATTACAACTTTATTTTGCGTCGTCGGCATTTATAATGAGCTCTATTCTCTAAAGTGTGACGGCTCTCTCCCTCTCGGTGTTGACTTCCTTGATCCGGAAGCTGTTGGCTGACTGCGGCATCCAGTCCGCTCCTTGTGGCTGAGTCACACCCAAGCCTGACGATTTCTGGGTCCTAGCCGGCCCAGCATGTCTCAAACCGTTGACCCAAAGAAACACTTGTCTGCTAAGTCCGAAAACTGTCTCTACTGTTGGGACCAGAATGCCAAATACTGTTCACGTCCGCCATTTCATCACCTCGGATTCCTCCTTCTAGAGCCGTAATCTACAATCACATGGCATTTTTCACGGGAAAATATTCCACTTGCCTTTGTCTGTCCCCGGTGTGAAAAATATATATTTAGACCGACGCCGCTTCCTTTGGCTATTGTAATTAGATTATCCTTCGGACTAGCCGCCTGGCGTCTCGGCACATGAAAATCGCTTTGGCAGCGTCCAAGGTTAAGTCTTGGAAAAGCCTACTCTTTGGGCATTCCCCCCCCCCCAATATCGTTAGAATTTCGAACCATTACAAACCTCTCAGATGATTTTTTTATTAAATATTTAGAATATAGTTAGCCTTGTTTTCTAGAACATCTATAACAGGACTTACCTTCACAAACGTTCAAAATTGTGTTAAAAATTCGTCTATAATAATAGTTACAGTAAACTAACTAATTAGCTAAAAACTAGAGATATTAGAGGAGTATAGGGTGAAGGGAGGTAGGAAGATGAAAGGAAATTACAGTTAGATTAAGAAGATTACTAGGCTGAATGTATATAGAAGGGAAGAAAGAACGGGTACTCTAATATGAATGGTGAGGAAAACTATGGTAAGTAGTATCTGCTTCCTTTTTATACATTTAATGGGATTTACAAAACTAATATTTTACAATTTTTTTTATGTTTTTCGACCTACTATTTTTTTGACATAAAATTTAGAATCACTTGCTACAGGGGCTCTGTAGAGCAGATTTTGTATTATGCAGAACGCTTTCCCTGCATACGTTCTACCAGTAATAGTGCGTGGTTATATGATCAATGTTTATTTTTCTCCCCGGTTCCTGGGAGTACCGGTTCAAGCTAGAGGTGCAGCAGTTTATCTGTCTGTCATAACATCATTGGGGAACCCAAAGAAATGTCGAATTGTTTGAAGCAATTACAACGCCTTCCTCAGGCAATATCAATTGTGACTTTTGTTTTATAACCACGGAGGTTTTATCTATGGTGGTGTGAAATTATATATTTGGCTCCACAAGAGATTCCTAGCTCAATCCGGGATATCTGGTTAGTTATATTTTCTAACATTGTTATTATAGACTTGTAATTATTTTATAAAGCACAAAAACATACTCTCAATATAAAAAATGCTGGTGTACTTTATTATACTTATTGCGTTCTCATTTATGTAATCATCTTCGTTTGCTAAACCTCGCAGTTCTTCGCGCCATGAATACAAATTTTAGCATTTTTAGTGAATACAGGTTAATTATATTGAAATAACGGGATAATGCTTTGAAGAAGCAATCAGCTTCACAACTCCTAAACTATAAACTACAGAAAAGTGCTTTCGTAGTTTGTTTCTATTGTGACATGAGAAATATAATGCAAATTAATATTTAATTTGAAAGACAAAATTGTGGCAAAAAGGTTGATTGTTTAATTCAATTACGAATTATAAGATAGTAACATGTGGTTTGTAATACTTGGATATTGTCGATAGAACTTGCCTGCCCGCAAATATTGTCTCCGTAAAAGACACAAGTTAAACTAAAACTTTGTCAAGGTGTACTTGAAGATTTGCCACAATTCAGGAATGTGATTTTAATTGTATTATTTATATTGACTGCGCAAAAAATTGTAGTTATCCCTGTAGATTTGCATAATTTACTCGAATACAAGTATTGTGTTACGACGGAGATCTTTACTATAATTAATTAGGGGTTGGATTTTAATTTCAATCAAATTAAATTATCTGGTTGGATTAAACAAATACAAATTAAATTTATTTACATCAAAACAAAAGAATACTAAAATAATTACTTAACTTTAGGGTCCGATTAAAAAATTTGCCACGCTTAACTCAGTTTGTAATAAATCTCATACAGGTCATTTTGTGGGGGTGTTTGAAGCAGAACGACAGTCATGGAACATCTCAGTGGCACAGACACGCACTTGTTTTTCCTTTGTGGCTCAGTTAGCGTAGTTCTTTTGCGTTCGTCAGGTGGCTTCTTGCTGACTTCTGCCGTCGATACCTGGTCTTGTTTCTAGGAATTCTGGAGCAACCTCTGCTAGCTGCCGTCTATCTTCTTTTCAATTAGCCCTAGATTAGATACCAAACAAACTTCTCTCAGACTCAGGCTACATTCGAATCTACCATTCCCGTCCGATCAACATCTATTCCACCACTAGCCTTGCCGTGGATCAACCACCACACAAAAAAAAAAAAAACACACTCCAAACTTGTTCCTTTTTCCAATCTTCTTTCCTGACAGACGTGCCGTGGATCAAACACCACGCACCCTCTAGACTTCTTCTTTCTTCAACCCTTTGTGCCCAACTTATAAAGTTTCTCTCCTCCATCCTCGCAGGTAATCTTCTACATCCACCCCACCTTGTGTTGCATGGCGGATCACCTGTCCCTCAGTCTCCAATCAAAACTCATCTTGTTCCGTGGTCCATCTCGCTAATTTATGGTCTTTCAAAATTTAGAGGTCAAACAACTGAACTCAAGTATTAGATTTTTAAGTCCCCAAACGGTGTTTTTGGCAAGTTCTGAAGCCCTCTGTCTCGCCTCTCTGGGGCCTGATGTTTACTTATACGGCTGTCTCCAATATGGGTAATTCTTCACCCAGTGGCGAAATAAAATGGCGATTGCCATATCCATTCATTACATTACTTAGGGATGTTGTAAATTCTAATGGAGTGTTGTCTGGAAGTGCCACAGGCAAGGAATAGAAGGGAGAGATCCCTAAATTCTGAGACGGTCGGCAATATCACTTACAGACAGATAAGGAACAATAAAGTTTTCTAGATGAAAATCCACGTATATGAGTAACTGGCCAATTTTTCAACTTTTCTTCCCACATGACACTAAGGGATTAAGAAATTATCCTTCCTCAAGAATCAATTTAAATTTTGTTTAAATTTAATAATTGAAATTATTTATAAACTATTAAAATGTAAAGAGTGTATAAATGATCCAAGAAAAAATTCCCACACAGATACAAAACTTTTGTATCTCACAATTATCTAGCAATGAGTGAACAGAAGTGCAACTTCACTTTTTTCTGTCCCACAGGAGTTAATGTCTATTTTCAGGAATAATTAAAACCATTCTTTTATTTTCAGGTCTCTACAATGTAATTCTTATGCTTTTGTTGTTATATTATATTTATGTATAATTATTTTCAAGATAAACTTCGTTTATATTATTCTTTATATACGTCTTTATTTAACCATTTCACTTCTGGCGACAAATGCTATGATTTATAATGGGTCAATTGCATAAGTGGAGCATCAAAGCAAAATACGACATAGCAGCAACTCCTTCCGGTGCAACTTATAAGCATCTAGTAACTATTCGCCACACAAGATACGACTTAGGAGCAGGGATAATAGTGGTTTACGGCAATTGAAGGTAAGAAAGCCAACACGCACAATAGCAGCGGTGAATTCTTCACATGTACATTCAATAATCTTTTCGGCTGACGGAGGCAAGGAATAAATATGATGAATTGATAAATTTTACGTCTGAGGACGTCTCAAAAAGGAGATAAAATGTAGTTTTTGAATAAATAGTGATAAATTTATATGCTGAATTATTCACTGTCTTTTATATATATATTTGCTTATTGATCTCAATCGATATTTTTATGCGATGTGATGTTATGTCCACATTAGAAATGAAACATGTTATTTAATATATGAGTATATTAGACCAAATATTAAACATTTGTTTTTAAATAACTCTGTTCATTGGTACGATCTTTCGATCGTTAAAATACATACCGCTGAAAGATAAATACAATAATCTTTTACGTGTTTACTAAGCGACGAGAATAGCAATTTTCCTATTGACGGATCCATTCGTACAAGAAAATCTTTTTTGCAAGTTCCTAGAAATAGCAACAGGAAGTTTTCTGTACATTCTTTTATTATATTAAGCAGCAAAATGTGTCTAATGTCGGATTATTACTTAAAATGACGCTGATTTGAATTCGTGAAAATTTTCTTGCCTGTAATTGTAATTTTTTATAGTATTCAATCGATTAAAAGTTGAATATTTCTTTCAAATCAATATTGAATTATTCAGATTATTTCTATTCTTTTAGGGACTGTTTGGAATCCATATAACTGAATCATTTTAGTTTTTAAATATGAAGTTAAACGATCAGTGAGAATGAACCATTGTGATAGGGAAACTCGTTTGATGAAATAGTAAAAACAAATCAGATACTGCAGCAAGAAAGCGAGTATCTCCCACGAGACTAGACGAGATGAGGCGAGACGAGACGAGACGAGACGAGACCACACGGGGCGAGGACGACAGACACGCCCCTGTAATTAACAAGAACAGCCGCGTAATTAACAGGGCCCTTAATCATGGCACGCTCTCATTATGCCCTGACCACACGCGGCAAATTGCGATATAACATGAATCGCGGGTCGGGTCTTGCATTTACTTTATGGAGTTTGTAAACTGATTGCGTTTATTGAAGAGCGTCAATTTTACTGTGCGTAATTACTATGGGACGGAATGTCTTTCTTTCATTCCACTCGACAGGCCGTGTGGAATGTCAGAAAAACGTTAACTCTCGAGTATTCCTAATAAATTCCTAATATTAGAACTTTCATTTCAAACACATCTGGACCGATTCAAGTAATTACTTATTATAATGAAACTGCCAAATAAATTATAAATATTTCATATCCGGCAAGTCTTTCATAAAACGAAAAGGCATTAAATTTCATTGTATAATATGGAGAAGTTCTAAGTTTGAATTATTGAAATATATTTTCTTGCTTAGCGCATTTACCGAACTGAAGTAGGATTGCGACTTCATCTTAAAACTTACAGTCGTTGCTTAGTGACCAGACCAATTTTTATTTTCTTGCAAAGTATGCTAACTAAATAAAAATATTTATTTAAACCAATTAAATTGACGACCAGATACGGATAAAATTTTTATTTAGTTCAATCACCATAATTGATACGTCCACAGGATGTTAAATTTTGAAAAGTAAATGAGAAAAATATTCGAAATGTATCAAGAAAATATACAACGGCAGCTCTAACCGAAATGTGACACAAGAATGTATCATATTTAGATTAATCTGCCCTTATAGAACGTCAACTTTAGATTTTTATACATTTGACATATTTTTTCGTCTAATTTTCAGAATTTACCATTGGTAGTATATATAAGAAATCGATACGCTGAAAACGTGCTACTCCAAATTCGGAATGTGTCATACAATATGACAGTCCGTAGTCGCCCCGGTAGGCCCAGACCCTAAATGAGAGTATACATAAGTTTAGTAAATTAAAAGGGGTTGTCTTCATTAAATAATTTTTGTAGACCCAAATTTTCCGAACTCTGGAATTCGTGGGGTCATTGTACTTCAGATACCTAGGTCCGTGGCACAACAAATCTCCATTAAAGAGGAATTAGAACAGCACCGCTGGCCAGCTCGGTCTGTAAATTTTTCGAACATTTCCCACATTTTATAAATAGTAAATTCAGTGTTATGGGGTTATAATTATTGATAAATATTACTGAATTTAATATATATTTTTTTCGTAGGTAGGCGCCAGTGAAACTAATATTTAAGTTAAAAAAGATTCACGATTAATTTTAACAAACAACAAAAATAAAGAAATGTTTTTACTTGTTTGGCTGAACTTTTATTATCAAACAACATAAAACAAAGTAAGTGAGGACAGTAAGTGGCATCTTCCTTACTCAGGGCTGTATTACGTGAAGAGTGAGAGACGATTGCATCTTGCAGGCCTTCCAGGGAGATAAATCCCCGATATCGCGGTGATCAGTTGGAACGTCTCTCAACTCTGCCTTCTCGTGCACGTTGAGAGCTGGAAGCTCAACTCTCCCATTTCTTTCGCTCTCCTCCAACTGCTCTTTACGAGGTTTCCGAACCTCCGAGCTGTACTCCTCTAAAACTCCAGTGGAATCCCACATTTCGCTTCTTGTCATTACTCACCCAATGGAGTTGGCGTCTCTACCTTCTTATTCAAAATTGGATAAATATTTTTGTTGACCTTGACGGCTCTGAGGTTTTCGCCAAGTCGCAAAATCCTTACGGACAAGGGGCTGAAACTCCGACAGTCATTTATCAGACCCCAAGATTTACGATTGTTTGCCCCCAGAGCTGCCATAATTTCTATCCAAATAGTATGGTATATATATATATATATATATATATATATATATATATACAGTGGTCATAAATTCCTTTTACACTGAATTTGAAGCTATATAGTTATGTACAGCTACCTCCTCTGAGTCCAAAATATTGGTGTGGGTTACTCCGAGTTTGTAGCATAATTTAATGCGTTTGAATGTCTGATTGTTAATCAGCAACAGAAAAATGGGGGGTTTGTTTTAAACACCACACTAACTGGCTTTTTGCTATCGGCGTTTTCTCACATCTCGTGTTGTCAATGCTGGAAGTAAGAACTCTTTGATCATTTCCAAATAACTGTGTTGATTGACAGAGCCATTTGCTGTCATCCCTGCCCAAACCGGAACATGAGGTGGATAATTCTGAATTTATTAAAAAAAATGAGGATTGTCTTTCGCCAGAAAAAGAGTTTACGTGTACGAGAGCTGTAATAAATTGCACACTCGTCAGTCGAAATGCTCCAGACAGAGTTGTTGGCGGTTTCTTTGAGATACCCTGACATTGTCGTATGCCGCTCTACGAGTGAAAACATTGCGAGAGCGGAAATATCGTAAGTATTCGACGGCCAGCCATGGTGGTGTGGTTTGGTGTAGCTTGTTCGCGACGAGCCACACTCTGGGATCTGGAAATAGCTACCTAAATTAAAGGCAGTGTGACGCCACACTGATGCATGATTGATATTTGACAGTCTTCGTCGGAGAATAGTTTTTTGGAAAACGGTGGGAAAAGGATGTTATATATAATTAATGATCACGTCGGGAGGATTTTTTGTAATTCATTTCTCGAGAATAAAGTTGTTGTTATTATACAAAATTTGGTAATTTTTATTTAAAATTCCCTGACTTTTAACTAATATAAATAGTACTGATCGACGGCAGAGCACAGCTCGGGGTCGTAACATTTGCGCACCTTGCATGACGAAGCAACTGGGAATCATGTTATGACTGTTACACCATCCACAGATTTCTCGACGAATTTGTAGTCTCGCCCTGAAATATAAATTGTCTCCGATTGGCAATACCTTTTCCGCGAGTCGGGAGGTGTACGATAATGGAACCTTCTGGTGGCTTTTCTGAAAGGCAGCCGCTAACAAACCAGCTGTAGCTGCTTTCCTGGGCCTGATTTTGTGTTACAATATATATTTTAAAAACCCTCTCCGGAGAGGTAACTCGGGTCCCACGGTTGGGTTAAAGCACAGTTAGGCGTCAATAAGATCAACCTTAGGGACTCCGTGGCACCAGTCGCAGAGCACAGTTTCAGTTTCGTCACTCAAATCGCGTAAGGAGAAATGATACAAGGAACGTCACCAGTAAACATTTATGGGGGTGTTACTTTCGTAAAAGATTTGCTAAATGATTTCCAACGTTTTACTTGGGAATTATGTATGTTGCGGGCATGTTTTTTGGTTAACAGACTACATGAGGGTGATCCTAAAACAGGATTATAGAAAACGAAGGAAACTGAAAAGGGTGGATGTGGAAGGTATCCAAGGGTTTACAAGGGCCACTGGGCTATAGTTTAAGGATCTCTACCCGGTGTTCCACCTAAAGAGATGCAAGGAAAACCCTAAAAAAACTGCAGCAGGTCGGAAGGAGTCGAATATAATAACACAAATATGACTCAATTTACTATCACTGAATTAATTACTTTGATTTCGACATCCTGCGTCCAGGAATACGTATTTGAAAACCACTTTTACAAAACCAAAACACTGATTAATAACTTTAACGTAACGAAACCATTCACTACGGGATGGATCTTACGAGAAGCTAAAATTAATCCTATGAACCGAAGTTCATTCTAAATTAATAATTTAGTCATAAGAAGGAACTGTTTTTAAACTCGCAAAAGGAAATAGTTCGTGATATAAATTGTAAACAACTTGTAAATTTTCTGACTTAATGATAAAAATGAATAGTTACAAACAGACATTATCTTAAAATTTTATATAGAATATTCACAAATGTAAAGAATATTTTATTTCGAATAACCTTACGAGCTTTACATTTCGAATGGTCTAGTTCAGTAATGTCAAACTCAATTAATATACGGGCCATTTCATGCAACTGGTAATAATATACGGGCCACATCTCATTTACAAAATGTCTTATAATTATAAATTATAGTGGGGATTCAGGAATATGGTCATTATAATTAAA
Organism: Eucriotettix oculatus; assembly: GCA_034510155.1. Taxonomy (NCBI): domain Eukaryota; kingdom Metazoa; phylum Arthropoda; class Insecta; order Orthoptera; family Tetrigidae; genus Eucriotettix; species Eucriotettix oculatus. Next base: position 4,228,464 of record CM067378.1, read on the forward strand.
ACACATTATGTAATTAAGTTAATTGAATGTTAATAATTTAAAATATTGATACTTAACTATTAATTTTTATTTAAACAATAATATTATTTAAATCTTATAAAGTAAAATTATTTTTTTACCAATATCTGGATTTAAAGACTGCGAACAGAGAATATTCACTATATAGATGTTTATCTGTTAATCTTGATCTGCAGGCCGTTTTATTTAATTTCTTGGATGAAAATGGTTGCTCACATAAGTATGTCCTCCCAAATCAGCATAAAATTTGTGCAGGAAATTTTTTAATGTCTGGGTATTTATCACGTAATTAAAAATATATTTTGGGTATACTTGTCTTTTAAAATCGAAACATTCAGTATATCGATTACTCCAGTTGTACTGAAGTGGGAGCATTTTAAACTTCAAAGGAAAAAGGCCCCAGTAAACAGTGTTCATCGTCGTGTGCTTTAATAATAAACGCAGAGACTCGCCAAGCATTTATTTGGCATTATAATTATAATGAAATTATAACGAAAGCAGCGAACAAGAAATTTCCTTTTTGTTGAGCAAACACTGACTGCTGGCGCCAGAAAACCTAAGGGACGGAACAGTGTGCACTGATCGGCTTACGGAAATTTCCCGGAGGCGAAGGTCAATCGCCCTGGAATTTTCCAAAATGTTTTACCCTACCACCTGAATGAGGGTTGAAACGAAGAGATGGATTGGGTAAAACATACCACGTGAGATAGCGTTACCCTTGTGGTGGGGGAGATACAGAGGTGACCTGAGTAGGTGAGATGAACCTGGGATGGAAAGGAAGTAAGCTGCGAGGAAAGGAAACGAGGAGCTTAACTTAGTTAACTGCCGACCAAAGGATCAACGCTGGAATAAGCAGTCAACTTCCGCCTCACGCCGTCCAGATAGGAGAATTCTGTACAGACTACCAGAAGCGTGTCACTAGCGTGATATGTGAATCTGCCATCCGCTCTGCACGTATCACACCCACAGAAATTCCCTTTTAATTGTATAGTTCAAAACTTTGCTAAAAATTCTTTTTGTGAGAACAAAATTTCATAAATTGTAAAGAGACCCTAAATTTTCAATAAATTAAACTATGATTATTTTCAATTTACTGATATAAAATTAATTAAACCCATTAATTAGCCCTGAAAAAACCATACGTTACAACTGTCTGCAATGAAAAGTTTTTATTTTTTGTTTATTTTGATGCTTTACTTTCACCCGACATCGATTTAGCACCTTCAGTTGTTATTGAAACGAGCCTATCAATAGAGCGATTATAATTTCCAAAAATTTTCCATACTGCGTGAATATGTTTTCATCCGTTGCAGTTCCAGGGGTAATTTCCAACAATTTTTCAGTGATATTTTGTAACGTCATAATATAATTACTCGATAGAAAAGGGTGGTTTTTTAATGGTCGGTCAGCATGGGTTTCGGGAAGGTTACTCGTGCGAAAGTCAAATGATTAATCTATTTCAGGAGTTAGCAGATGAAGTAGATAATGGGGGTAGAATAGATGGGGTTATCATAGACTTCGCTAAGGCATTTGATGTAGTACCTCATGATATCCTATTGGATAAATTAAATAAAACAGGTATAGATAAAAGAGTGATACTATGGGTAGAAAAATTCTTAAGCGACAGATCGCAAAAAGTCAAAATCGGGGAACAATTTTCGGATTCAGGCGCTGTAACATCGGGAGTTCCCCAAGGCTCTGTAATCGGCCCCTTACTGTTTTTAATATTCATTAATGACTTACCGAATTACTTGAAGTCAGGGGTAAGGCTTTTCGCTGACGACTGTATCATATACAGAAAGGTAACAAACGAGGAAGACACTTTATTATTACAAGAAGATCTAGATAAAGTTAATAGCTGGGCTCTGGAAAATAAAATGAAAATTAATGGAAAGAAAAGCAGCTCAATCTCGTTTACTAAACGCACCTTGTTAAATGAGACAGAATATAGAATAGGTGGGGAACAAATTCCAAGGGTAACGAGCTGCAAATATCTGGGGATATTTTTCAACAATAGACTTGGGTGGGAGGAACAAGTGAATTTCACGGCCCGAAAAGCGTGGAATTCCTTACATTTCATTATGAGGAACTTAAAAAAGGGAAGTTCAAAAACAAAGGAGGTGGCATACTTATCTCTAGTTAGACCAATTTTGGAATATGGGGCGGCTTGTTGGGATCCTTATAGAATTAATCAAATAGAATCATTAGAGAAAGTTCAGAAAAGGGCTGCAAATTTTGTGCAAGTAGGGCCAGGTCATAGGAAGGAAAAAGTAAAACAGCTAGGTTGGGATGTCTTGTCAGAAAGGAGGGAGAAAGCAAGACTGCATTTGCTATTCAAAGCTTATACGGGGCAAAAACCATGGATTGGAATTAGCTACAAAATGCAAAAGCCCAGTTATATAGGTAGATGGGATCACCAATTCAAAGTGAAATATAGAAAACAAAAAACAGATGTTGGCAAATTCTCATTCCTAAATAGGACTATCAACGACTGGAATAATTTACCTGTGGGGGTGTTTGGAGGAAATCCTCTTCAAGAAAATAAATTTAGGTCAAATCTGAAAAAACGTGTGAAGTGAAGTGGATATTTATTTAATATAAATGTGTTTCCGAATATAAAAAAGTGAAGTGAAGTGTTTCTCTTTTCTCTTTCAGGGCATCCACGGAACATGTTTATCTTTCTTTAGTTTATAATTATGTATATTTAATTATGTATCTGCCATCGGGCTTGCGCCCAATTGTAGATTATTAGCAAATACAATACAATACAATATACAGTTAGTGGGTTAGAATGGTATAGGAACGCCTAATATGATTGATAACTCGCAGTTGATTTTCACGCCCCCTTTCAAGCGGCCATTCAATGTATTTATAAATATTTATATTGATACTTTACAGACAGACACTTCAATTTCATTTATTGACATGGGTAATCAGGGACCTAAGAATCTCTCCGCGGACCGTATGCGGCCCGAGGGCCGCCAGTTTGACATGCTGGTCTAGTTGAGTTTTTGCTCGTAAATTATAAATTTTCCCACAGTCGGGAAGATAATATTATATACACAGACTTTAGTTATTAGATTTCAATTCCCTTCCTATGCTATTAAAGGTTTGCCTGTTTCAGGATCACCCTCATGTAGACTGTTAACCCCTCCCCCAAAAAAAGAAGTGAGAATGACTTGATTCTACAACACAAATAGCTCGAATATACAGATGGTAAAGTTAATTTAAAAGTATGAATTTTGAAATCGCAGATGGAAAAAGATGAGCTGGTTTTCTTTCACCATTTAAATGCCGGTTCAGTGCTGCTTTGAGGTCGGGGATCAGCGAGAACTGGAGGGATAGTTGAGGAATAGGAATAGGACGTTGTTGCAGTGCGCGGACACGCAAGTCAACGCGGATCCTCGTAAAACTATAGACGGAAGGCGTCGTCGCCTTTCCCACGACGTTTGCTTGTGGCGGGCTCGTCCTACCATATGCGGGTAGGAAATCAAGGATTGATTTCACAATCACGAACTTCCAAGAAATATTCCAAGTCTCGGCAAATCTCTGGAGCGAGATGGACAGACGTCACTTAAGCTCGAAGATGAGACGTGACTTTTCTGGATCGGAGAACTGAACTCTCGGGCCGAAAAAGAGTGGGGGTCAAAACAATAGTGAGGGAACACAGATCGATCGTATTGAGAAAAATAGGAAAGATTCGTTCAAAATATAAAAAAAATTGACGGCGCTGCAGTCAATTAAAATGGGAGGAGCTTGTGTTGGAAGGCTCTGTGAAGGTTTTAATAAATTGGAAATTAAAATGCATAGAAAAATAGAAACATCGACAGTGTGAAAAAGATACAGATGGGTAGATAATGCTATTTATACTTAACCATCTGGTTATCACGACAATAAGATAAAATGAAAAGAAGTATTCACAATTCACAGTATGATAAAAAGATGAATTTTTGTATTTCTTTCAAAAGAAATTCTGAAAAAAATAGGAAAATTCAGGATAAAATACCGAAATATAGATGTAGAAATGTAATAATAGAACAGAATATTCCATTTTTAGCTAGGCAAAAATTGAGAAAGGCAATAGAAAATCAGGTGATGCAGTGGTGACCGCAGGTCCGTGGCAGGGTAGAAAGATAATATTCTCTTGTCTATTTAATAAGGTAAATTCAAATTTCCCCTTTTAAAACCATAAAATAGTACTTGTGTAATCTGATGACGAATCGTTGATTCACTAATTAAAACGTCTGGTCGATAATCTGTTTTAGTTTTTAGAAAAACACACGTTGATTTGTTGTTTAATTACGTAAATTTAAGCAGCATACGTTTAGTACTTTCACAGTCATTAATGAATTAATGTCTTTGTTACTGCAAATATGTAAAAACTTGGTGCCGGTTATTTAAAAAATGGATTTTTTTAAATCGACTAAACTTCATGAAATTAACCAAAGATTTTTTATTTGATTTTCTGCTTCGAATTATATTTAAAAATTTGCTGTCAATGTGTGTGACGGCAAACTTGCAATAATGTATTCAGTTATTAACGAAGGAAAATTTCTCTACGTCTGTTTTCTGCGTCCTACGTTCAATTTTGCAGTTTTGTATTGTCGTGACTGCGTCTGCCATATTATAAAGGACTGTTTTTTGAGTATTCTATTGTATGAGTGCAAAAGTGAGGAATAGCAAAGGAAACCATTAGATTTACGGAAAAAGAGAATATCAGCAGGAAAGGGCGACACATACCCAAAAACCACGCAGTGATGTGGGTTTATTGTGCGAAGTCGATAGCGATGAAATAATTAATCGTCCTAATGAAGAAATGGATATCAAGGTAAATGTTGAATGTTGAACATCAAAGAAAATCTGTACGTCGAAAACTCATGAAGATCGTATACTGATTATATTTGCCTATATTTGGTCTACATATTTGCTGTTTTCCTTTTTTATTCTATCTTAAACATATTTGATTATTGTTTTTCGTGTGAAAGTCAGATAATCAATTTGTTTCAAGATATATCAGACGAAGTCGATCTGGGTGGTAGAATAGACGCCATTGTTATTGATTTTGCAAAGGCTTTCGATGTAGTTCCTCACGACATCTTGATCCAGAAGTTAGATGGGACAGGTATTGACAAAAGAGTAGTTCTCTGGGTGCAAGAATTCTTAAAAAATAGGCTACAAAAAGTAAAAGTTGGGAAAGAAACTTCAGAACTCGGATCTGTAACATCGGGAGTTCCCCAGGGATCAGTTATTGCCCCATTACTGTTTCTCATTTTTATTAATGATTTGCCTAATAATATAAATTCTAAGGTCCCACTTTTGCAGATGACTGTGTAATTTACAGGGAAATAACTGGGGAACAAGACGCAGCTGCTCTTCAAACTGTCTTAGATACTCTAAGTTCATGGGCTAAGCGAAATAAAATCAAAATCAACAATAGTAAAAGTAAGGCGATTAGTTTTAGTAAAATGCGCGTCCAATATACCTTGATATATAAAATAGATGGAGAAACAGTGATCGAGGAGACAAACTGTAAATACCTAGGCATTTATTTTAACAGTAAGCTGGGGCAGGTAAACTATGCTACAAGGAAAGCGTGGAACACCTTGCACTTTGTAATGAGAACACTCAAGAAGGGGAATGCGAAATCTAAAGAGTTGGCATATTTGTCATTAGTACGCCCACTTATGGAATATGGTGCAGCATGCTGGGATCCGTACAGGATAGGTCAAATAGAATCCTTAGAAAGGGTGCAAAGAAGGGCCGCAAAATTCGTACAAATAGGACCTGGGCATGGGAACGAAAAGGTAAAGCGACTAGGGTGGAACACGCTACAGACAAAAAGAGAAAGAACTAGGCTACACATTTTCTACCGAGCTTTTGCAGGTCAAAAACCTTGGCAGGGTATCCGAGATAGAATGAAAGAATCGACTCGGAACGGGAGGGGAGAGGTGATCACCTGTTTAAATTACAAGGAAGGAACCAAAAAACAGATGTTGGAAAATACTCATTCCTAAATAGGACAATTAATGACTGGAACAATCTGCCTGCAGGAGTGTTTGGGGAACTTCCTCTAACAGAAAGAATATTTCGACTCAATCTAAGTTTAGTGTAGTGTAGTGCAGTTAGTGAAGTGATCAGTGCTGCGAAGTTTCTAAAAATATACTACAGTGAATTAATTTCTAGTTTTTTTTCAGGGAAACAATACTATTCTTTTTTAAATAATTAATTTCTAATAATATGATTCCACACTTATTTATTTATATTGAATATAATTATACATTCAACTATAGGTTAAATGTGGTTCTTACGACAAGTTTATTAATTATTGTTTAATTTCTATGTTATCTGCCACCGGGCATCTGCTCATTTGTAGATTTAATAAATACAATGGGCAACATGCACTAGCGGCTATTAAACCACATGGAGGGAGATAACCATAAAATAAACTTGAATCTTATGGAGTGGGAGGTAGCATTCTTGAATTCACTAAGAATTTGGTTCATCAGGGCCAGAGTTGACCAAACGTTATCCAGAGAATTCAGAATACAAAACGGCTTCTATTTTAAGTGTAATTTTGTTGTTAAAAGCAACAAATGACGCTGACTTCGCTAACAACACCTTCAACACTAATATATGTGGATAATGTTATCCTACTCCATAGAGGGGAAAGCATAGGACGATTTTCAGATCTCATGCAGGGGACAATCAATAGTACAATAGCTTGGGCGGAGAAATCAGGCTTTAGTTTTAACCCTACTAAGATAAAGATAATTATCTTCGGCACAAGTTACAAAATTAATCTCCCCTCTATCAGAATGTATGGCACAGCATTTGAATTTGTCATGCAACATAAAATAATGGGAATTTACTGGGATTCAAAGCTCTCTTTTAGAACATACATCGAGCAACTGTTGATGGAGTGCAGAAAAAGATTATTAATCCTCAAGCTGATAGCCAGGTAAACGTAGAGTACGAAAAAGGAGATCCAAAATAGAATTTCTCATATGTACGGTACGGCTGGAAAGAGAACCTTAATAAAAACTTTCGTAACGAGGCTGTGAGAGTGGTGACGCGTTGTTGCAAGACCACCTCCATCATAAGAATTCTGAAGGAAGGAACAGAGATCAAACTATCCAAAAGAAGGAAATTATACAGTTTAAGTTTGGCTTAAAAGCCATGAAGGTGGTAAGTCCTATTATTAGAAACCTCACAAAAACTCCTCCATGCGTTATACTGAATCCTACAAGAGAGCTAACGCCCTTTTACACCACGATAAATAGGATAATGTAGAAGGACGGTATCAACCCCCCAAAAATAGATCACAACTCAATACTGGCGACCCCAGCGTGTAAATGGAGGAGTTTACAGATAGCCACTGAACTACGGGATATGACACCGTTAACTGGGATGAAAGGGTAAAGAACATTCTTCGAAGATTGGGATCCCTTAGGACTATCTGCGTAGACGCCTAAAAAAGCGTACGCGGCGTCGGTTGTGCTACTGTTACAGCAAACAGAGTTTCCTAAACCAGCAACAACATTAATTATAATAATTCCAATAACATAATTTTGACAGAATCGATAAATAACTAGGTGATGAGAAACAATTTTATAGATCAAATACGGAACTGTCTAGTAAAGGAGAACAAGAAGAGTAAAACATATTACTGTGTTGGATCCCAGCGCATGCAGGAATTGAGGGACATGAATGACAAGGCAGCCTCCAACGCACACAGTCTCAATGTGTACATGTAATGATTACGAAAAGGGGATCCTCAAGAAAATAGAGGAAAAATGGAAGCTTGAAACATGTAAGGGCAGTCTCGAACTCTTTGGCAAATATGAAGTAAATCACGTCAAAAGATAGTGCTACAACTTCAGACACACCGTTAAGGCACTCATTTTTATTTTCTAGAGCAGCCCAACCTATATGTCTAGAATTCCTCGTGAAAGCAGATCTGTTGAAAGGTTTGTAATTATTAATGTTATTAGTTAAAATTATGTAAAAGTTATGTGCTGTCACTAATGGCTTAAATGTCGAAGCTACTTTTGAAAAAAAGGAACAAACTTAAACTTCGATTGCATAATTGACGCAAAATAAAGTTAAATACAGTTGACAGGAAACAATTCGAAATCATCGAACGAAGATGTGTGGATTTTAGATAGCGGAGCTTCAGAGCACTAATTCCCTCACGACGAAATTTCTCACCCATACGAAATGCCTAAGGAAGGTCAAAAGTGGAAATGGGTAAAACATCGAAGTAAAGGGTGGCGGATGTGCGGAGTTACAAATATCCAACGAATATGGTGGATGGGGAATTCTATGGCAAAAACTAATGTACGTACCCAAGTTACCTAATAACTTACTGTCGGTCTCATCGATGCAGCAAAAAGGTGTAGAGACCCACTTCATAGCGAATGGTTCAGCTCGAGTGTTGAACAAACAAGGGAAAGATGTAATACGTACAATCCAAAGGGAATTTGTGACAACAAAAGTGTTTTGGCGGTGACAGCAGTCGAAAATCTCTGGAATAAGAAGGTAGTGTGACAAGAGTGAATAAATTGAAGTAAAATGCTAATTAGATGTCCAAGATGTTGTAGATCCTACACAAGATGATTAGCCGAAAACGCTTTTAGATTAAGAAAGCAGAAGTTTTTGTTGTAGAAGGTTTTGATATGAAACCTGTCTGGAAAGAAGCTGAAGGAGGGAAGTAAACTCTACAATTAAAGCTTGCAGAGAAACCTTTACATGGAGAAGACGAAGTTTCTAAATAGGAAGATGGAAAGATCTCTGGAGAGATGGTTGCGGAAGAAGAAGTTGAATGAATCAGAGAAGAAGAAAATTTATTTACTTTCTTATCTTACTAAGAAGACCATAAAGGTCAAAGATGAATATTTGTTGTTTATCATTGACGATGAGCTTAAATAAGAAATAATTACTCCCATTGCAGTTAACGAGGAGCAAGTGACGTCAGGAAGTCAGACTGGACTTCCTTTTGAAGCACGTCGTTCCGCATGTTTGTCAGCCGTTTGTACGTGAATGAAACAGTCCTCTAATATCCTAAAAATGAGCAGGAATCCAAGATATGGCTTGTAGCATTGAATGGCAGCGAATCAAGCGAATGGGACTACGCAAGTAAAGAAAAATATGGATAAATTAAAACGTAGCTTTCTGACTTTAAAATTTACAATAAATAAAAAGACGCCCAATAAGTCATAATATAAATTTATCACTATTTATTTAAAAGCGACGTTTCGTCTCCACTTTGAGACTTCCTCATGCGTAAAATTTAGCAATTCATCGTATTTACTCGGCCGTAATCGTCGTTGGATATCGTCCGCAACACCAAATTCTTCACATGTACATTCAATAATCTTTTCGGAGCCATATAGTACCATGGTACCAAACACTGGGGATTCCTGTCAGATTACAAAATTATTTAAAGATTTTCTGTATCTTTTCCGTACCGAATTCGATTGTGCTTAAGACGCTGAATGCGAAATCGATATTCCGGTTCCCTCGGGTCCGATCAGTTTGCTCCACCGAAAGCAGTAGCACCAAGGACAGAAATTGTTAATTTGAAAGCATGCCTTTTTTAGTAAATAAACCCAACAGTAGCCACCGTTCAGCCCTCCACCATCCATTAAAACAAGAAGATATACTGTTCTTGTGACTCCATTGGTTTGTGTGAATTTAATAGGCTTTTTATTGGAATAAATATTAGCAGTTAGTTTCTACAGGATTTGTAAAATACAAGTACGTTTTTGAGTATTGTGATATAACGCCATAGTTAGTATTTTATTATTTGTAATGTAAAATTAACAAAGGATTGCAAACTTGAGTGGTGCCGACAAGAAATGCCGTCACATCACGTACAAATATGACCTGTGCTATTTTCGTAAATACCCGGCGTGGGAAAGAAAGAGACTCACGGAAACAACGACATTTGCCATACCACGTGGTTGCCTCGGCCAATGGGGATTCGTGGTAATGATAAATCGATTGTAAAAGATCGATTTAGAGGTTTTTGGAGTGAGGCTATGTAGACAAGCATTCGGCCCGCAGAGCTAGAAAGAGACGGACGGGAACCGATGCTTGGTTCTGGACGCATATGCAGAAGAAGACGAAGCTGGTGAACAAACAACGCCACCCTGCAACGAGGCACACTGCCAATTTTCCAATACATGGCATTTACCCATGGTATTGAACCTGAGATAATCTTAGATTTGATTGTTTTACCGAACCATAAATTTCTTTGTAAATATTTCCCTCATTAATGTTATCGATGTTAAATTTGTGTGTGTAAATAATTTTCCCAGTATTTCTTAATTTCCATTATAATTTAATTCCCCACATAAAATGGCGCCCAACGTGGGGCTTCTATGTGATACCTTTCACTAGACGATCTGGTGCAAGAAACGTGTCAGGGATGTCATGAATTATGTTACTATTTTTTGGGTTTTAATCTGTGAATTATTCATTAATTTAACATTGTTTTTTAAGAAAATGTTCTTGAGTTTCCACCCGCGTCAAACAGCGATCATAGCGCGACGTTTCGACGGGTAAACCTTTGAAGACTTTGTCTGTGATTTCGTGGCATAGTTATGCTCCAGATCTTTTAAGAGGTTGCGTGACTTGGACTTCTTTCAAATATTTTATTATGACTTAAAACATTTCCTCTTCAAAAAACCGAGCCTCCCACCCAATATTTTTGGTATGGTTCAGCATGCTATTGACTGCTTAAATGCATTGAGAACCCCACATAACATAATATAACCTGGTATACACTATAGTTTATTCTTCGCAGACATAATTCACTGTCCAGACGATGACTTATAAGCATGAAATCTATCAAAAATCCGACGCCAGCTCGGGAAACGTGTGTAGATTGCACGTTTTGACCAGTACTAACTTATACCTAGCCAAGCAAAGGCCTCGCACAGCGGTTTCCCCTACGCTGATGTAGTTTTGCACACACTCGGTGGCCAAGGCATTGAAATCCCTCGCGATCTGTAGCTGGGCTTCGTCTGCTGACATTAGTAACCAGACTATCAATAGTTCTATAGTTGTATTGGGCGGAACATAGCAGTTGTGTACCTCACGTTTTTCCAAATAAAACCTTTTGACTCCCTTATGTGAAAGGATCGTATTTCGCAGGCTATACAGCTATACGGCTGTCTCTGTTTCGTCCTGTATCCTGGTTACATCACAAGTAATTAAAACAATATCAATGGAATTTTCTCTTACTGCATGCGTTATTATGCCCTGAGCCGTGCTGCAATGATTTTAATTGAATTGATATCACTATATTCATATTCGGCCTATTACCTCCCAAAATGTCCTCTGATATACAGAATACATAGGCGTATCGTACAGTTTAGATACATTTTAGATTGCTCAGGCAACAGCTAGATATATTGGCACATTGTTAGTCCTGGCGTCCCTCTTTTGCCACACCTGAGGTACTTATTGCCTAATCATGTTGACCTTTCCAGTTCCGTGACAGGTGATTATATTGGAGGACTCTAAAAAACTTACTAAGTGAAACTATCTTCTTCGGCAGAGGCCCAGTTAAACTTTGTTTCAAAGTCTTATAAGCCTTTGAGCCACTAATGCAGACATCCTTATAAAAAGCAGTTTGAGTACAACCGTAAACAAGCGTTAGTGATTGCACAGTATTCAGGCTCATAGCCTCATCCCGCAATCGTGTTATATATTTCATATTTAGAGGTTCCATTATACGTATTTACTGTATCTCCCTAGTGGATCTCTTCTTTCCTCCATCCCTCCACACAGGAGATTCCTACTGTATGTGATATCCGATCAGTTCAACTAAATATAACTTTATCGATTCCATTACACCACAGTAAATATTTGTTTGTGGCACCGAAAGCAGAAGTGATAACAGTGAAGTGCGAGGATAAGATTGTGTTCATAAGGTAGATAATTATGGAAAACTAAGTTTGAAACCAACATACAAAGCTTTTGATAAAAATATTCTGATATTTTCAAATTCAGAAACTAATATTGCCGTGAGAAATGGTTTTTTGCCTGTAATCAATATTAATGTATCCTTATCACAAAATCAAAAGACACTATTGTTATTAATGACATAAATTTAAATAATACTGAATTAATTGTATATAATAATGATTTTTTTGAACTACAATACCATGGAAGACAAAATCATGAGCTAGAAAAAAATATTAGTGTATTTCGTACCATAAATATTGTATCTCTTAGTATTAGTGGAACATTCTGTATTGGTGTAATGTTATTATGTATTTGTATGCACTGTAAGGTCCTCAATAATCCTTTATACCAAATTTATCTAGCCAGGAAGTGAATTGAAACCTTTCTGCGAAAACCTCATCTGCCAGAAACGGATAAGGAACTAAAAACCATAGAGACACGCAGTAATGCTCCAGAGAATGAATCCAATGTCCTTCCTTTACCCACACCGGATAGTTGGGTAATATATTTTTGAAAATTATTTTAAAAATATATTCTGTAGGAGGGAAGCTGTAACGAATCGTCGTTACCGTGGATACCACATAGTCTGTGAGGATGGAAGGATTCCTTAATACGCTTGCGATATGAAGTCGATCACGTGCAGATTGCCCTCAGATTACGTCGTTTCTATCCATAAAAGCCTTCCTGCTTTCACACTGTGTAATATTGACTGTAATTATACACATATACAAACTACATATCTGTGTTTTAATTGGTAAACACTTCAGCTTTCCGATTCTTACCTGATCAGACTTAGGCGCACCTACTCAATCTACCAAAACCGTCTTTCCACGTTCCGAACAAGCTTCGAGAGAAAAATCGAGGCCTGCCTCGACATCGAAATTCTGCAAGGGATGCCTTTTTTTGTTTACCACTCCCTGAGGTCATACAATCTCAGGCGAACACGGGGCACATTAGTGAATTGGGTAAGGTTATGTTTCCTTCCTATTGTCTCCTTATTTAACCAGGGCACATTTTTTTCAATACCGATTTCACAACCAACTTCCGAGGAACCGAGACGCAGCCACTACCTATAAACTTATAGTAACTTATAAAAACCCAATGTTCTCACACTGAAGGGGTATTTTTGATGGTTTTGAAACATTTACAAATACAAGGGTAACTAAGTGAATATTATATATATTTTTAGTGTTTTTTTAATTCGACACCGTGACATTTTCTTATTTTATTTTTACATGTATTATTGTCGTAATTTTCCAAAGATTATTGCCAACCGGAGTCAGTCCATGCTACTTGCCACAGCAAGTATTAACATGTATATGCTCTTAAATTTTTGTAAATAATTTCATTTTACTTTTTGATAATATTGTAATATTCATTACAAAAATTAATTTTCTTGCTATCATTTTAATACCTTCATTACGTTAAGCACCTGTATTTTAATTACCGTGATGATATTAATAAACAGGCCGACATAAATGTAAAAATAAAATTAAAATGCACAAATTTTTATGTTTAAGGTGATAACCCCAGAGAAGATTTATTTCGACCATTAGAAGATTTAGATTTCTTTCTCCCCACATTCTGGCCAATAAGGATTCCATGTCAATTATCTGTCTTTGATCTCATGTTTGGCACCTCGCATGTTCCTATTCCATTCATCCGATTGTCATTAATTTGTGGTGTTTTGTAGTATTTAGTCCAGAGAAGATTCCTTCACCGCAGGGATCTAGTTTAAGCGTTCTCCTCTTTTTAATAGCAGTAGACGATATCGACTTAGCAATTCAACACCCCATTATATTGGAGATGAATGCTAAAGATAAAGCTACTAGCATAAAACAACCTACTGAGCTGATGCAAAGGTCTATCAACAATAGCTTTATATAGGCATTTAGTATGGTTTTAATTTCAGCCCAGAAAAAGTAAAGGCGATTCATTTTTTCCTGAAGATACAAAATAAAAATAATATAAAGAACAGTTGGGATAGTTTCAAATACATATTAAAGGAAGCTAGAAACAGGTTCGTTCCTAGAAAATAATAAAAGTGCATAGCGATCCTGAATATTACACAAGCTATATAAAAACAGTTAAAAAGAAGCTTTAGGCACACGTATGCCCGTAGAAAATTAAACACTGCAAATTTGCAAAACTTCAGAGGTTTATTAAAATTATTATAAATAGAAAAGAAAAGGGCGCAAGAGAAGTTTTATGCAAAATAATAAGCAGTAGTCTCAGAACAGATGGGGGAAACTTTACAAATTCGTTTGCAAGCTGAAAGAAAACAATGACTCAGTGGTGGTCTTAGACAATAACGGCTTCAGGGTAACATCGAATAGAGAATAGGCAAATTACTAAATTCATACTTAATTTCAGTATTTAACGTTGGTGCTAACAAATTTCAGTTAGAGGACAATAATAGAAGTTCGGAACTTTTTGATATTAAGGCGAAAACAATCAGACATAGATTACGTAAATTAAAAGATAAGTCACGGGGTCCAGACGATATATCCCCAGAATTATTAAAACTTGGAGGGAAGGCAATAATTAAGTATTTAATAAGAATTTTCAACGTATCAATTAATAAATCGGCTCTTCCGGCTGATTGAAGAACTGCTATTATTATACCAATTTTTAAATCTGGTAAAATAACACGTCAACAACTATAGACCCATCTAAGATTATGGAGCACTTATTAGCAGCCTAAGTTAGATGTCAGCTTGAAAGAAAAGGGTGGTTTTTTAATGGTCAGCATGATTTTCTGGAAGGGTTCTCGTGCGAAAGCCAAATGATAAATCCATATCAGGAGTTAGCAGATGAAGTAGATAATGCGGGAAAAATAAATGGGGTTATCATAGACTTCGCCAAAGCCTTTGATGTAGTGCCTCATGATATCCTATTGGATAAATTAAATAAAACAGGTATAGATAAAAGATTGGTACTATAGGTAGAAAATATTTTAAGCGAAAAAGTCAAAATACGAGAACAAATACAAATAATCGGATTCAGTCTTTGTAACGTCGGGAGTTCCTAAAGGCTCTGTAATACGACTTTACTGTTTTTAATATTAAATGTTTAAATTATTTAAAGTTAGAGTAAATAAAGATAACCAACGTGCAAGAGGCGTTAGTATTACAAGAAAATCTAGATAAAGCCAATAGCTGGGTTCAGGAAAATAAAATGAAAATTAATGTAAAGAAAAGCAGCTCAATCCGTTTACAACATACACCTTGTTAAATAAGACAGAATATAGAATAGGTGGGGAACTAATTCCAAGGGTAACGAGCCGCAAATAACCTGGGATATATTCCAACAATAAAATTGGGTGGGAGGAAAAGGTGAATTTCTCGGCTCGAAAAGCGTGGAATTCCTTACATTTCATAATGATGAATTTAAAAAATGAAAGTTCTAAATCAAAGGAAATGGTATATTTACCCTTAGAGCAAGTTTGGCTTCGTGGAATCTCTACAGAAAAAATCAAATATAATCATTCGAGAAAGTTCAGAAAAGGGCTGCTAATTTTGTACGAGAAGGGCCGGGTCATAGGAACGAGAAAGTAGAACTACTAGGTTGGGAGACATTGTCACAAAGGAGGGAGAAAGCAAGGTTGCATTTTATACTCAAAGCTTATACGGGGTAAAAACCATGGATTGTAATTAGCTCCAGTTGTATAGGTAGCGGGGATCATCAATTCAAAATAAAATGTAGAAAGCAAAAAGCAGATGTTGGCAAATTCTCATTCCTAAATATGACCATCAACGACTATAATAACTTAGCTGTGACAGTCTTTGGAGGATATCCTCTTCAGGAAAATAAATTCAGGACAAATCTCAAACCACCTCTGAAGTGATTATTTTGAATAATATAAATGCATATTCGAATTTAAATGTTAAAGTCAAAGTGAAGTGTATGTTAAGTTAATATAATTCTTGTAGTTTCTTTCAGGGGAACAGGAATTTTAAAGTACTATGATGACCTTTTAGATTAGAAGTATTTATGTAATTTAAGTAATTTAATTTTGCATCTGCCACCGGGCTTGCGCACAATTGTAGACCAACAATAAATACAATAAAACCCCTTCCACTAACAATTATTGATGCCAAAATCACATGGTACAAACATACAAAAATCATGGAATGCTGTGCGATACCAGACTCAACTTCAACAACCGCATAAACTATCTTATCACTGAAATGAAAAAACGGATAATCGTGCTGCAAAGAATTAGGGAGCAAGCTATAAACTCCTACATCTGACAATTCTATAATCTTATCAAAGATTGAGTACGGATCTTACATCTACCAAACCGCATGCAAATCAACTCCAAGAAAACTAAAGACAGTGCAAAACGAAGCCTTAAAAGTGGTAACTGGATGCTTTAAAACCAACCCATTATAAGACTACTAAATGAAGGGAAAGAATATAATCAAATATGCCCTAAAAACCTTGGAAACCGAAAACATAGAAATGAGAAGGCAGATATTTGGTCCGACTATTCCAAATTTGACCCACTCACAACCCCGCTCTGCTCCATTCCGAACTGAAAAAATATCTTATTACCTCTGACATCCAATTACCTGAAATCGATTACAATACAGCCTCCAAGACACCACCTTGGAAATATCATCACCTTCCCCTGGGCACTTCATGAAATGATTTTTCTATCGTCTCCAGGTCCTCCAATGTGGTTGGCGTCCCGACCCTTCCTCTCCAAAAAATTCCGAATTTGGGAGGAGCCACCCTAGCAATCTTTTGGTCTGTCACCTGGGGTTCATTCACGAGACGCAAAAACCTTTCAGCTATATGGCTGTGTTTGTCTTGCCGGGTTTTTCCTCAGGACTCTTCTCCCCGGAATCTTGTACAAAATTCTTAATATTCTAAAATTAATTTATATGACTAAAACAGAAAATACGAAGAAATGTTATACGCGTCACGTATAAAAACAAAAATGGCTTATTTTTTATGTAACATACATACGCATGGTGATAATTTTGCGTCGTGGACTGCGACTACTACGTCGAAATGCTATTTAACACTCTGCAGATAATATACGTCGTTGAATATAGATAAAATTAAATAATACAAAAATTAAATTACTGTCAATTTTGGGCAAATTTATCGTGTCATTTTTTACAAACAAGTAATTTGCTCTTCAGTCTTGGGAAAGAATTAATTTCTTCAACCAAATCCTTCAAATTTTGCCAATCGTATGACTTTTTTAGATAAATGTGCTTACACTCAACTGTGTACATTTTAACTTCACATTTGTTGTTTTGGTTGCGTTTTTGACCTATTTTAATTTGTCGAACATACAGTAAATCACGTTATGTTTTCCTAGAATGTTTAATTGAATAAAAAAAATTAATTTGTGCCTTAATTTATCCAAAATAAATATAAAATATCAATATAAAACTTAATTCCTATGTAATAGGGTCTTTGCAATATCACACTCGAAATATGTAATGACTATATTGTGAGTTAAACATTTCATTTCAAACCAAATGGGTAAATACATGGAATGTATTGAAAAGAATTATAGGAGACATTAATTATTTTAAAGTAATATAAATATATTAAAAATAAAATTTTATAATATAAATAAGAAAAGAATTTACTTGATTCAAAACAAATTTGCATTAATCTTACAATGTTGCTATTTTTAAACTTTTAGCCGAAAATTCTTTCTTAATATGTATTTCCATAAAAATTTTATAAATAAATTCCTTAATTTAAACTCAGGGTGGTATATTTATGGGCCTTCTCATATATATATATAGAAATTATTATATTATATTATTATACCACCTCAGTTCCTTACAGTTGTGGAATATTCTTAAAATACGTTGAAGATAAGACCTAGTTCAATATCTTGGGACAATCCTGCTTTACTTCGGATCCGAGTATTTTAACAATATTTTAAAATATATATTTATATTGATATATAGTGGATAATTAAAGGCGGATCTTTGTAAAGTTGTGTGGCAGTTATGAGGCGCTAGTTCGGCCCAACAACAATCGGCTAGTCGTGCCACGAAAGATGGTGGTTCCCTCGCGGGGGAGGCACGATGAGCGTGTATAAAAAAATGAACGATTGGTGAACCCCGCGGGGAAAACGCCGCCGAACGAGTTTAAAAATTGAGGGGGGAACCCGATAATGTTTGGTGAAATAGGGAATTCCCGTCGAGGTTTAAAGGGGGAAGACGATGTGTGGCTCCGAGACCAGACCTCCAGAAGACAGGCACTGAGTCGGAGGAGAGGAGAGGACGTGGTCCTGACGGAAGAAGGGCCAGGCGGAGTGGACCAGAGGGGCAAGAAGGAGAGAAGCAGATATCCAGAGGCAGACAGAAGGCGGCGGTGGATGCATGAGAACCTGACGTGGACTCCGGAGAGAAGTTGAACAAGGAGAGGAGAGGACGTTATACGCTCGACCCATAAGGAGAGGAGGTGGAACGGAGGTGAGCAGACGTGTAATCAAATCCTGATCAAGACGCTAGAGAGACGCACAAAACATTCGAAGAGGTGGATGTTTGTTGGCCAGTAATTGATGTGTATAGCGATACAAAAAAATTGTGAAAACTTGTCATTGCTCTGGATAAATTAATATTCAATGCTTTTTCTTTCTTTCTTCAGCTATTGCTATACTACATCTCTTGAGCGACCACATATCCTGAGATTCACGCTTCGTGTTTCATTAATTATACACAAAATATTAAAATTGATCATATTTGTACTTTAAATTAATAAGTGTTTTATACAAAAAAGAATATTACAATATATATATATATATATTTGGACCTGGCCTTATAGGAAATCATCAAAAAGGGTTACAGGTGTAATTTACCTTGTCAGATTAGTGAATATTCCAGCTCCTTCCTCGTAGCAATTTCCTCCTCAGGGTCGTCGCCGCTAATTGTCCCTAGTCCAGAACAATTCTAGGTTATCCTCCTTTCAAATCTCTCCGTCTCCACGCCCTCCAAAAATCTCTCTGCACGACTTTTTAAAATCTACTCCTCACTTCTTTAGTTTATATCAGTAAAGAAGCAGGGATGGATATTCACCAATAACACTTATGGTTACACTTGGGGAAATACACCAGCCGATGCCAAAATCTCACCAAAATTGGGAAACACTCTAGGTGCGACGTGAATTCTGGGTTTTATTGCCCCTGGCTCAAAGATTGTCTCGTTTCTTTTCACTCCACACCACCAAAAGTCCGAACAGATATGTTTGACCGTTACAAAATATTTAAAATGTTAAAACTAAAGCTTAATCTGGCCGGACAAAAAGATGAACTGGGCCGCGGATTGTTTATTCCTGTTTGAATTGACAAATTTTGGTCTTTCACTGCTGCTACCTTCTTAATATACAACCACCTCAGTTCCTTACAATTGTGGAATATTCTTAAAATACGTAGAAGATAAGACCTAGTTCAATATCTTGGGACAATCCTGCTTTACTTCGGATCCGAGTATTTAACATCTTGTTTAATTCTGCATATTATGTTTGTGGTGTAAGATGTAAATATTTCTTCATATTGCATCGGTAATATTCTGTTTAGTTTACGCGTAATTTCTGGAAGGCTGGTAAAACATCGAAGAGCCCTGCTGAGAAGACTTGTTTTCCTTTCACGTATTAAATAAGCTAAAAATTTCGCAAAATCTTACTAAAATGACTATTTTTTATTGTTTCGACCTATGAGCTTCTAAATTTTTCCATTAAACGTAAGGAAATAATTATTATTCATGCGACCGAAGGCATATAGTCCTCCTTCCTTGCAGCAGGTGACGTGCCACGCCCCTTCATCGCAGCCTTTAAGCGCTGCTGGAAATCTACCTCGGTCCATTTGCATTCAGTATTCTAACTTTAGCTCGGAAACAGCTTTGCAAATGTTAGCGCGTAGGTCGTTAATTTGACCCGCTACCCTTGACAAAGGAAATTCTTGGACATTGTCCATCGATGCAACTATTCGCATGATGGCGTACACGCGCAGCTTGTTTAATCTGCCCCTCCGCCTCCCCCTCCCCCTCTCCCGCCCCTCCTCCTCCCCCTTCCCCCTCACACACCCGCACTCGCATTCCATGGGACCACCAGCAGAGCCGTCCACTCGCTGCACTACGCCTACAACAGCTACTTCACTAATTACCAATACAAATGTCAATAACGCAGACACCTCACCTAACTGAAAATATTATGACATTTCTAATTAAAGGGTTCGTCTAAAAGAACTTATCTACTCTGACATCACAGGTAACGGAGAATAAATTCAATCAAATCTACGCATAAATTATTACATTAATAAGGCTCAAAACGTAAAGAAATGGCAGGCCCAAGGTAACCAATAAACTCCCGAGAGCCATTCCATGTCAAGCGGTCTGATTTCAGGCAAGCGCCCCGCTTCACCATCATGGATTTTGATATCCTCAAACAACATTCGTAAACTTTCACATTCTAAAATTTAATATTTGTATAGATATTGTAGTTTGTTTAACTCTGTGTAGGAACCTCTTACGCTTTGAGATGTAAGATCTCTTGCAGTATATTATTATAAATAACGAAATGTGACTATCGATACAACGTTATGTGTACTTTTAAACTTAATTATCAAAAATACTTTGATGAGTAATTTTTCTTAGATAAATTGAAGCAAAGACTGCCAAAAAACTTGAAGTGTGAAAAAAAAATACAAGTTTGGCTTTCTATATCTCTGGAAGTAAAGGTACGAAAACTGTGAAACTTTTCAGAATATAAAGTAGCATCACAAGGTCTTCGAATGTAAAATTTCATTTATCTGTTGTTCTCCAGTGCTTTACAAACGGAGTGTAAAGTTGACGATGTTTGCAAAAACGCCAAAAATTAGGCATATATAGCCAACTTTTATGCAAAATCATCAAATAGAAAATATTTTGAATACGTTTTATATGTAAGAGCATGTTTTAAACTTCTTAAAAAAGTAGACGTGATCTTTCATCGCAGGCGTATAAGGGCTTGATAACTTTGCATTACGATGCTGTATACTTCAATGTGCATTCAGGTAGTTTTTTTAAATTTTGTTTTAAATTACTAAAAAAGAAGGATTCATGTTTCATCATATGAATATAGGATCTCGGAAATATGACAAATTCTTAATTTTTTATTGCATGCTATACTTAATTTAGCCTTCGCGTATTATTTCCCTTTTATTTTGTTGGAGTTTAAGTTGAACGAGTGCAAAAAGTGGTAGCTGGTGGAGTTGCAGCTGAGAATAATGGAAAAATTAGCAAAACCTGTTATGGTTTCACGTCAATACAATGTATATATATATATGACTGCCACAGAAATGTCGTACTTTTGTCCTCAATTTTCAGGTCTTAAACGACCGCGATGAACGAACCTGCCCACTTCATAATAAGGTTTAAAACATATTCCGTTTAGCAAAAATAATTTAAAAAAGCTTATGTAAGATAGTTTGTCATAAAAGTAGGTTAAAAATGTCCTATTTTGGGCGTTTTTGCAAAAGTCGTCAACTTTAGACTCAATTTGTGAAGTACTGAAAAGCAACTGGTAAATGAAATTTTACAGTCAAAAACATTGTGATGTAAGTTATTAAGTACAATTTTTCATAAATTTCATACCATTATCTCCAGAGATATAAGAAGCCAAATAATGATTTTTTTTAAACCTTAATATTTTCGACCGACTTTGCTTTAAATTATGCATGCTAAATTTCTTCATACAACTTTTTTGTTCTTTGTGGTTCAAATAGCACAAAATTTTGTAAAAGACCATCACTTTTCATGTCTTATAACAAAATATTACCAGAGATATTTCATCTCAAAATTACTGAAATTTCTGAGTCGTATGGTAAAAGTTTACTGTACGAGGTCATAAAAATTACCATATTTCTGTAAGTACTGCAATAGGGAAAGCAAAACTTTAGCACTGTTCATTGGCGACATTTTTAAACATTCACACAAAATTTCATTGAAATTGGAGATGGTTGAGCGGGAACCACCACACCGCTTCACATGGAATGACCTAATTCTATGAACGGCGCTGCTGGTAACTTATTACAATATTCTATTTAAAAACGAATATTTAGCTACGTTTGTTTTCTGTGGTCTTGTTCCAATATTAAATTGGTGATCCCCCTACCTATATATGTTATCTTCTTTAATGTCTTTAATTAAATTTGAAATTCTTTGTGTTACGCCCTTTCATAAAGAATCAAAGGCAGAGCTGAAGCGAAAAGTGAAAAGCTAATTCAAAAAACTGAATAAAATGATAGAAGGGCCAAAGAAATTATCCAGATCGAGAAAAAAGCAAATTTATGATAACAGGGAACACAGAAGTTTTGTTAAAAGTGACACAAGGATCTCTGTCGTAACGCTAATGCTTCCCTCCCCCTCGGCGCCACTGCATACGCACAATTAATCGATATTTATCTATGATAAAAGAAAATGGCAATCGCGAACCGCGAGATCCCGAGTTCAGATTCATGAGGTGTTGAGTCGAGCATCAGACTCTCAGGGGTCGGCTTTAATTAATTATTTATGGGAGGGATGCTTTATTCAATAATCAAACAAGCGGTTAACATTAAAAAAATTAATCAACTGTTAATCCCTGCCAAAGCTCACTCCTACGACTCCACAATCATTAAATGCAACTCACATTCACTCACTTAAGCTCTAGCACCTAACCTAACAACAAATAATTACAGAGATTTTAAAATTTATTAGGTATATAAATGTCCCAGGTCAATGACCGTCCAAGATTAAAAACATTTGACCTGTCAACACACAATAAGTCCTTACCCGAGGATTGCTACAACGACCGACAGCGCACAAATTTAAGTGACGAAAATTATAACACGCCTGAAGGGCGAAATCACTTACGAGTATTACGTTGTTCGTCTTCGATAAAATTGAGAGCTAAAAGCGTATCGACTAGCCCGTCGTCGGGTCAATAAATTTGAAGTAAATTAAGTTCCGTACTGTTTTACACGATTTATGCATTCTTCAATATTGAAGTAAAGAATTTGTATGGTACATATTTGTGAAATTAAAGTCCGAATTAGCGAAACTTACGAGTGGAACACACGTATCGCGTCCGTTACCGACTATCATGTTCACTGTATTCCCAACAATGGACTTGTTCCAGAGCAAACAACTAAAGCTAGGTTTACACTAGCAGTGATGTTCGTCGAAGTTGGGTTGGCTGTGCACTGCCTACCGTTTACATATTGGCAGATAACTGCCCACTTCTTCACTGACAATTCTGTGCAAGTGCTACCCTCACTACAGAACGAGCAGAGAACTCTGATGCATGTTTATACTTCTCTGCTATTTTTTGGCAACTACGACCGGTTGGATGTTGCATAGTGTCGATATATTGTTTATATCAAGTTGAATATTTTCCCCTTTGTCCATAAACAGGAACTAATCACTTTGTATTTGTGATAGAATAGACGTAACGAGGAAGGGTTCCTGAAATTCTCACGAAAAAGTCAAACTCAGTATTACGCTACTGTACTATAGATACATAAAAATGAAAACAGTTGTTTAGTAATATTGCTTTATATTATTAGTACAGAAATCAAGAAATAATAAAAACAGCGCCTGTACTTTGCAGCTGGTTTTCAGTGTTTAATTGGGTCATTTTCTATTACTTGTTGTTGTATTCCCCTTAAAGTTGTCAATTACTGAACAAAACGAAATGAATTATTTTTCATTACGTGTGATAGTAGTATGTTTATAGCTATACATCATTCTTTTGCGTATTTTTTTTCCAGTTTAAGTTTGTGTCGTTGGAGGGTGGACAATAATTATTTTTAGAAAGTTAACCTAAAAATGTATAGGCGATTAGGTGCAACAACAAACGAACTCTATCCTAAATACTTTCTGAACCAAAATTCTGGCCGCTGTTCACAACAAATATTCACTTACTCCAATCGCACACTATACCAAACTGCACGCGTATTGAAAATGCAAAATACAAACTGTTTACCATTGCGCAATCGATAGTCAACCTTGCCTCACCGTTCACAATCGATAATTGACAACCGCAACTGGCCTCCTATGTGGACAGCGTCTAAGTCGGTGGAGGGGATAACGTCATTCATGACTGACATGCTGTTGATACGCTCCAAGAAAAGTGAGGCAGTGCTCTCGTGTCAGCGATGGATTGGCAGTTGTCAGTGCAGCACTGACGTATGTTGACACGCCACTGACATCACTGCCCCTCGTTTTGGCAGTCATCACTGCCCGTGTAAACCTAGTCTTACTCTCTGGTAGTCAAAGTAGAATTAACTTTATTTTAGATTAATTGCCACACACACACACACAATGCTTCTCGTGGCGTAAACCATCTTCGCGCTACTGAAGCCAACAATGTGTGATCCAGCATGAGACGCAACAATGAGATCCCAAACATTCCGCCCACCTAATCTTATACAATCTTATCCATGGAACAACATTCATATTCACAATATAAAATTGTCCAAGAGTGAGTCATAAAAGCACTAATATTGTTCTGAACTCTTTAACGATACAATTATGCCTGTACGCCGCGTAAGCGTTATCATCCTTCAACAGACCAGTCTTACATGTAGAAGGTTTGGTTCACTGAGACACCAATTGGTTCGCTGTTGTAGTTGACTCGAGTAATCGGATGACCATTTCTTCCAGATCAGCTTCCGGTAATGCTGAACATTTTGCCATCTCGACAATCGCGAAGAAGATTCTGAAAGACAATCTGGTTTTGTGAAAGAAAACTAAAGATTCACGTACAAGGAGATGACCAGGAGTCAAAAATGAATGGTCATCAGAGATGATAGGACAGGAGTTAGTTAATTCATCCCTCGATCTGAGTGATCAGAGTATGAATAATGCATTGCCTACAGTTTTTCTTAGCCGCTTGAATCGCCATGCTGTGGCACAGATTGCGCTGATTTGTATACTGACGGCCATGTCGAAAAGCGACGAGAGGTCCCGCCCACCATAAGCAGGAAAAGCCCAGTTTCATCTCGTTTGTTGAACATTTTGAAGGGTTGCTCACAAGGATGTTCCATCACAGGCGGGGTATGTGATGTGATTTCTTCCTGTTTCTAAAATCTTACTTTCTGTGAATGTAGGTACTCGTTGATTGTCAGGAGAGCAGTCGATGCTCGTCGGCGTTGTATAAAATGAGCAGGAAAACAACCAGAGATAACCCAATCTGGTACTGTATTCTGTAGAGTAGGATGTCCTTCTGGGCTAAATTAACCAGCCCCCAATATTTCGAAGAAAATAGGAGCTCTTAAACGTAAATCTATTTCCATGGGTTGATGGAAGCTTGGGTCGGCAAGAGCAATGTCACTAGGAAGCTTCCAGTCATCATAAATGATCCTTGATGATGGAAGAGGACGCATAATTTGACAAAGCAGAACACACAATATGTTTGCTATAACTATTTGTAGTTGACGAGAGATGTGAATTTGAAAGAGGTGCGACAACTCTGCTGCTTTAATATTATTGATGACATTAACAGGTACAGAAGAATTTTTTAGAGGAATGCCTAATTTAGATGTTAATTTTTACTTATGAAGTTTATTGGTGAGTCGCAGTCTAGAAATGCTGGAACACGATGTTTGCCGCCATTATTGCCAGTCATGGTCACCATGGCAGTGGTGGATAGGAAGTAGCCCCTACAGAGCAGGACTGATTTGCACGATGATTATTGCGATTATTATGATCGCTATGGAGCGTTTTCTACAATGACGAAAGTTGTTAGCTCTTTGATCAGTCCGTAAGCAATTAAAACAAAGATTAAGTTTACTTACGAATCTGATGGGGTCATTTACATTTAAATCATTCAATTGGAGGCATTTAAGCAATTTATGTGTTGACTCACACAAGGGACAATAATTTGATGCAGCAACGAATGGTCGGTGTGGTGCTTTGTTATTTGAACAGTGCTCAGCGGCGGAGTCATTACTATGGCACAGAGTCACAACGTCAAGTGTTAGGAAGTTGTATTTTACAAATCAGATTAATTCCCTTAATCTAGGCAGTATGTCACCCGAGGTATTATTTTCCCATTGTTTTCTCACATTTATACTTATGTCAAGATGTAACAGCATAGCTTCGCGTAAAGGAGACAGCATTGAGATTGCTTGAAAGCTGACTTATTAATGTTCTCAACTGTTTCGACGAATTGTACTTGTCTCGAATCATATTCCAGGCTATTTTAAAGTTATGTGAAACTGACAAACAAGACTAGTAATATCGCTGAATATCAGACAGGGTCTCATTTATGATGACCGAATCAAAAGTGTCATAAAAATGCATAAATTCCGTAAATTGCCACTGA
Source organism: Eucriotettix oculatus (assembly GCA_034510155.1). Taxonomy (NCBI): domain Eukaryota; kingdom Metazoa; phylum Arthropoda; class Insecta; order Orthoptera; family Tetrigidae; genus Eucriotettix; species Eucriotettix oculatus. Next base: position 4,254,777 of record CM067378.1, read on the forward strand.
ATTTAGGAAACGTTATGGTTGGCAGTTTCAAGGCGCAAGTATTACTACGGTTTCCTGTTGATTTCTAAGCAAAATTCTTCAAACTGTTCTCTATCATTATCAACAGAAGTATCGTCAGGGTCATATATTTCTAGCTGCGTTTGTATTTCATTATATTCGTCTATACTGCTTAATATTAATTTCTGTCTCATTTTTACATCATTTCTATTGCCTTCTGATTGAAAGGCATTCACGAATTTATTTATCCTAGTCACTCGTTACTTGACTATTCCCCGTTTTTTCTTCATGGCACGTTCTTAACGGGATCCATATTGGGCAAGGACACACTTGGAAACACAGGCTGTACTTACCTTAGCACTACTTATTATGCATAGTTCTAGTATGCAGTACACGACTTTCCAGCCATTGGATTTCAATGTCACCAAATACACAAACTGAGAGAACTCAATCAAGTTTTTAAGAGTGTCTTGGAATTTACCGAAATGTCTATTTATCGAAGTATCCGGTTCGAAGGTCTAAAATTATAATGCAGAGAAAACAACATACTCTCTGGTAGTCAAAGTAAAATTAACTTTATTTTAGACTAATTGCAGATAACTATGTCCGCGCTCCTCAAGCCAAGCGAGCGGAGGAACAATTCACAACTAAGTGTGTTCCAGCAGGCGACGCAACCATGAGATAACAAACAGGACTACAGTATAGAAATTCCATCATAGTTTTCATACTTTAATATTTACAATAAATAAAAGACGGCTAAAAAAACCAGCATTAAATATATAAATATTTTTTAACAAAAGCGACGATTCATCTCCAATTTCAGAGATTTTAAACCATTAATGTACTTCAGATACGTAATGATATTTTTTGCATCATTCAAAAAACTAAATTAGATAATTTAATCCAAACTTTCAATACTTATCGTCAACATTTAAATTTTACTTCCGAAATAGAACAAAATAACTCTATTAATTTTCTTGATGTTCTGATAAGTGTTCAAAATAAAAAAATTATTGCCAATTGGTATCAAAAATCGAAATATACAGGAAGAGTTCTTAATAATATGTCCAATCACCCCATTGCTCAAAAGAAAGCCATGGTTTATAATCTGGTAGATACGGCTGTCAAGTTGTCACATCACAAATACCGCAGGGAAAATCTAAATAAAGTTACCAATATTTTGTTACTAAATTCTTAACATAATCAATTTCATTAACAAACACGTCAAAATTAGATTTAATAAAATCAGATATTCCGATAGTAATTTATCTGTTAAAAAGATTAATAACAGAAAAAATAACTTCATAATTTTACCATACATAGCGAATATACAATATAAACTAATGGACTTGTTTCATAATTACGGTGTAGATGTTGTTTTTAAATCAATAAATAATTAAATTTGTTTCAAAATATTAAAGTCAAAATTAACTTTCTGGAAAGACATAATGTTATTTACAAAATTAATTGTTTACATTGTAACGCATTGTATTTCGGACAAAGAGCTTTAAAAACTAGCATTAAGGAGCATAAAAACAACATCAAACTAGACATTCAAAAGTACACAGTTGTGTCCAAACACATACGTGTTAATAATAACAATTTTGATTGGCTAAATGTGGAAATTTTAGACGAAGAAAATAATAACTCCTTCAGAATTATGAGTGAAATATTGTATATCAGGTGAAAATCGATGTTAAAAATGACTCGAATAATTTAAACAAAATTTACAATACTCTTTTGTTGTAGTAATTTTACTGTTTAATATTCTTCTTCATAGTTCAAATTTAACTGCCGAAAGCACTCATTGTTACACTTTTCAAGAAAACTGGAATACTGACACTCACTTGCCAGCATATTCAATCACTCATGTTATTTGTTATTAATAACAGTAACCTCTTCACACTAAACTCAGATATACATGACTTTGATACAAGAAGTAAAAACAATTTACACAAGAAAGGGAAGTCTCTAACCGTAATACAAAAGGGTATACATTACAATGCTATTAGCATATTTAATAACCTTCCACCTCCATTAAACAATTAAAAATAAATCCAAACAAGTTCAAATATGAACTAACTAAGTTCTTAATAAGCCACTCCTACTATGTTGAAGAATTTATGAAGCTGAATGTATCATAGGGTAGATATTTATAATTATGAAAGATAATTATGTAAGAACATTATTAGAACACTAATTTTTTAGTATAGGGTGTAAAAATATTTATCAATTTTATACATAAGGAACAAATTGTATGTCTTCTGTATAGAACTTAAGAAAATCTTATTATAAGTTAAAAATTAATGAATAGTTACAGTATTTTCTAATATTAATAAAACAACCTATGTAAAATCTCTGACTCGTTCCACATCCTTGAAGCTTGTGCTTCTCTATAGGATTTATGGAATATGATTTTATACTTATACCATTTCGGTCGTAACCGTCAGGCGCTGGAGATGCTCCATGCAATACACTAAATTCTTCACATGTAAATTCAATATTTTCGACTCAATGAGAAATGAGAAATATGTCATTGTGGTATTCAGTCCTAAAACGGTTAACCTACTTTGCGCAACCCTTTTCATTTCCTAATAATTAGACCAACCTACATCCACCCCAATCTGCTTAGCGTATTCCATCCTTCCCACACTCTTCTGTTCTTACCCCACACACTTCCCTCTAATGCTAATAAATATTACCAGACCATCGTGTCTTAAAACGTGGCCTATTAATCTATCACTTCTCTTAGTCAACGTCCTCCATATTGTTCGCTTTTCCCCTAATCTGTTTATAACTTACTCGTTAGTGATTCTATCCACCCATCGGATTTTCAGCATTCGCCTATAGCACCAAATTTCAAAGGCTTCTATTCTTTTCCTTTCCCCAACACCTATCGTCCATGTTTCACACCCATATAACGCCACGCTCCATACGAACATTATTAGCAACGATTTCCTAATATTCACACTTACATTACCCGTAAGGAAATTCCTCTTTTTCGCGAAAGCCTTCCTTAACTGTGCTATCCTACTCTTTATGTCTACTATACTTCTACCATCTCTACTTATTACGCTTCCCAAGTAGTAGAATTCCTTAACTTCCGTCAAAATATCCCTTCCCAATCTAACACCCTTTGCTATTCCACGTTTTCCCATACTACATTCCATTACCATGGTTTTGCCTCTATTGATCCTCATATTGAACTCTTTCTCTAGGACTATGTTCATGCCATTTATTATGGTTTCCAAATCTTATTCTGATTCTCCTAATACAACAATATCGTCGGCAAAGCGTAAGATTTCTTCTCCTTGCAGTATGATTCCATTTTCATATTTCGTTTTCACGTTCTTCATCGCCTGTTCTATATATAAGTTAAACTGCATGGGAGACAGACTGCATCCTTGTCTTACTCCTTTCTTGATTACGGCTTTGTTTTCTTGGTCTTCTATTTTAATTATTGCTGCCTGTCTTCTGCAAAGGTTATGTATAAGACTCCTTTGTCGATATTTTATTCCAGTGCTTTTCAAAATCCTTAATAGTGTGATCCAGTTTACATTGTCATACGCATTATATTTGCTATTTTATATTCTGCTATATATCAGCTCTAAGGTCGGACAAGCATCGCCTTTCTCTACACCAGAAAAATATTCACAATACCGGGATAATTTTATATAACAGCCTACCGCCAGAGGTTAAAACAGTACCTAAAAAACCTTCGTGAAGCAGAGTAAAATTATTCTTTTAAATGGCGCGTTTTACTCGGTACAGTATTTTCTTAATCGCCCTTCTAGTATTTAAATCCAGGTTCCTGCAAAAAGTGTTGAATGAGCTGCCTTGTCAAATAGCACACCACATATCTTTAAAATTTCTCTTCAGTTTTTTCTGCTCTTTTGTTTGTTTGTTTCATGTATTGCCTGGAGCTACGACAGAGGGAAGGACAGTTTCCTGGTCCAAGTAGTTAAAACTCCATTGCGTGTTCCTCAGTGTGTGCTTGTTTGTGTTTCCCAGTGTGTGTGTGTGACATCGTGTGTCCGTGTTGTGTTTATATTGACTTTTGTCTATTTACATTTAATTTTATTAATTTATTTTAAGATTATTTGTCTTTAATTATGTACTTTATTTTGTTCATTTTTAATTTTTAACGTATGACGTATCCTATTTCCTCAATCGAGGATTAATGAAAACAACAATAAATCTAAATCTACTATTTTCGTTAAAATTTTGCATGGGATACTAAACTAATTGTCCTGTGCTGTTCGCGTCTATCAGCCCCGGCCTTCTTTGGTATGGGTATAATTATGTTTTTTACTAAAATCTTCTTGTATTCTTCCTGTTTCGCATATTTCACAAACTATCCTGAACAGCCGTGATACTGCTTCTTCGCCCGATGCTCTTATCAACTCTGCTGGAATGTTATCAATTCCTGGCGCTTTACCATAACTCAGGTCTTTCAGCGCCCTATCATATTCTGACCTTAAAATTTTGTCCCCCTTCTCTTCGTTATCCACCTTCTCTTCTTCTTCTATTACTGGCTGATATAGATACAGCCCTTCTAGATATTCCTTCCACCTTTCTGCTTTTTCTTCCTTATCCGTAATTGGCTTCCCATCCGCTCTCCTTTGATCTTGCTAATATTTTCCTCTCGCCAACTGATTCTTTGATCTTCCTATAACCTGCATCTATTTATCCTTCACCATGAAATCTATAACTGTTTTGTATTTCTCTTGTAACTAAGCCCATCGTGCTGATTTGAACTTCCTATCTATGTCTTTTTCAAGCGTCTGTATTGTTCATTACCATTTTTATCTCTCGCGTTTTTATATTTTCGCCTTTCATCAATTATTTTTATTGTTTCTAGTGTTATCCACGCTTTCTTATTGGATTGAGGTATTCTTCCTATTTTTTCTTCTGCAGCTATTGTCATTTCTTCCTTTCAGAGTGCCCACTTCTCTTCTATATTGTTTTTTTCTCCTTTCTCTATTAATCTACTCCTGATATCTTCTTTGAAACTCTGAAGCACGTCCTGTTTTTGCAGTATTTATTTTTTTCATATTTTTGTTTAAATTCTTTGCTTGAGTTCCTTTATTTTTAGCCTGCATTTCATAACCAGAAGATTTAGTACCTGATACCTATATCTCTGTCTAACCATTATATAATCTAATTAGTACTTGCCCATTTCCCCCGGCTTCTTCCTTGTGTATGTTTCCTAAACCAGGTATTCGTTAAGACTGTACTGTGCTGAATGCAAAATTCTATTAGCCTATCTCCCCTTTTATTCCTTTCCCCAGTCCATAGTCCCCAACTACATCACTTTCTCTTCCCTTTCCTATAACTGCGTTCAAGTCACCCATTACTATCAAATTCTAGTTTCCCTTGACATTCTTAATTATTTCTTCAATTTCTTCTTCCTCTGCGGCTCATGTGGGCATATATACTTGAATAATCGTCGTCGGCCGCGGTTTTGTTTCCAATTTTATCGTAATTAACCTTTCATTATATTGTTTGTAATAACTTATACGTTGCCAAAGCCTTCTATTCATTACGAGACATATCACTGCATTTGCTCTATTCTATTTAGTGCTGATCCCCCTATATTGATCTGACCAAAAATCTTGCTATACCTGCCATCTAACTTCATTAATTCCTACTACATATAACTTTAAACTTTCCATTTTCAGAATTTCTAACCTACCAGCTCGGATTAAAGTACTGACATTCCACGCTCCGATTATAGAACGTCACTCTTTGTCTTTCTGTTGTCATGCTCTCGAGTAGTCCTCTCCCGAATATCCGAATCCCCGGAATATTTTACCCGAGAGGCTGCCATCATATTTTAATGCATTGAGCGTTGTATGTACGCGAGAAATTCAAGGTACGGCTGTAGTTTACCCTTGCTTTCAGCCATCATTGCCTAAAATTTGTATTTTCAATGTTGTTTTCTAATTTCATTGCAGTCTTCTCAGGAATAAGCCGGTCGTAACACTAAGGAGCACCGTTGATGAAGTTTTAAGTTTTAGCTGTAAATAATACATTTTGTTTTCCAAGACGAATAAATTAAATCTGCCGTGGTTGCCTTTACATTTATTTAAACTTTGTTACATTTATTTTAATAACTTATATAATCCCGGGACATGTGACGTCACTCCCCTGATTCATGCTCTCAGTGCTGAACCCGAGTTTGTTGTCCTACTTAACACGTTAGTGGCCCCCAAACACTATATTGGTAAGATTTCAATATATCGCACCGTTTGTCTTTCACATACACTTTACCATTCATTAATTGCAGGAACACGTTTCAATAGCATGTGGACCACTTAGGGACGGTTCTTAGCAAACCAAACGAAAAGGGCATAAATATCAACCCTGTAAAGGTTTTGCTGTGCAAGCAAGAGCTAGAGTACCTGGGGCATATAATTACGGCGAAGGGGATGTACCCATGTCCTGACAAATTGGATTAAATTTAGAACATAAAAAGGGCTAGAAATCCACGGGAAACAAGGGAATTATTAGGAAATTTGAACTTCTACAGAAAATTTGTGCCAAAAATTGAAATTATTTTAGGACCTATTTATGATTTGTTGAAAAAGGGGAATAAATTTAGATAGGGGGAACAGCAGGACAAGGCTTTAGAAGAAGTTAAATTGGCTTTTAAAAAATATGTGGTGTGGGAACATCTAGATTTCACTAAACCATTTATCATTAGGTGTGATGCATGTGGATATGAGATTGGAGCCATTTTGGGACAAGTTGATGATCAAGGAAGAGAAAGAAATATATGCTTGGCAAGCAGGGTTCTAAAAGAGTATGAAAAAAATTATTATACAACAGAGATAGAACTCCTTTCAGGAGTATATGCAGTTGAAAAGTTTAGACAATATATCCTAGGACAGACAGTGTATCTGTATTCAGACCACCAGGCTTTAACCTATATGCGTGAATGTAAACATAGTAATGCACGAATTAGGAGGTGGGCATTAGCTTTAGAGGGTTACAATCTGATCATTAAACACGTAAAGGAGACTGAAAATGCACCAGCGGATTATTTAAGTAGCAATAAAGATCTATTTGAAGAAAGTGAGGAAAAAGACAATGTAGCGATAATTGCAAATTTGGGAACGAGGGAAAGGGAAAGGATATCAGAACTAACAAGAAAGATCAATTTAAGAAAAATCATGTTAAGAATTTTATGTATAAATAAGCATCAAAATTGGGGAAGATATTTGAAATTAGTTGAAAATCACATTAATCAGGGCACTGCGACAGGACAGATACCTGAAGAAATTCAAAATAGGGAACAGATACCTATTGAACAGTTAATAGACTACCCTATTGGTGATATAGATTGGAGCTATGATATAATGAAGACGAAGGTAAAAGAAAATTTGGAAAAAGGAGGAGAAAGAAGGAGAGAGTATCAAAAGTGTAGAACAATGGATTTTGAGGTGGGGGACCTGGTACTAGTAAAGTGTTTGAGAGTACCAAGTTCAGCTAAAAAATCACGGCAAAATTGTTGCCAATATATCAGGGTCCGTATGTAGTTATAAAGAAAGGTGGAAGTAATTACTATGACATTCAAGTTGAAAAAGGAGGAGCTATTAGAACGTTTAATTTTTTAACTTAGTGAAGGGAATAGTACAGTATGGATAAGATCCAATCTACTAGGAGAATTATCGGTCTGTGATAATTTCATGATTTGCAACCATGGGAACTCCGAGCTAATAGGACACTTATTTATACTTTCAGTGTTCTATTTCTTCATAACTATCTCCTTAAGCATTTTCTGAAAATCATTCTTGAAATTTTTGATGTTTTTGATATGCAGACGGACAATATGTCTTTGACAATTTGAGTCCAAAATAGTGCACATTATTGATCCTTCAAGCTTAGTCTTAACTATTCCAAGTCATGTCTCATTCACTTTTATCTTCTGAGCCTCGACGCATTCGTTTTAGTCCAATATCATCCCTTGTATCGAGTTAAGAGTCAATGTATGAAATACTGGGAGGTATTAATGGGGGAAAAGAATGGCAAATGTTGCCTGAACTTAGTTTTATCTTTGAATATAAGGGTTAAGTAGTAATTTCGGATATATTATAATTTTAACAAGAGTGTAAGGTCCTCCGTTATCGGTTGAATGAATAAGAATCTTTGTGAGGTTATGGACATTATGTATTGTTTTACTTGGTATTGTTTTGTTATTCGGATTAATTGTTATGCTTTTAAGTAAATATGGTATGGGGGCTATCAAGCCGTTTTATTGTTTTTTTATTATTGTTGGATAATTAGCAGTATAATTCAAGAAAGGATTTCATCTCAGGTTTTAGTAGTTTTTTGGAATTCTAAATAGAATGTCACAGGAAGGAAACATGGAGTCAAATGAAGGATTATTTTGTTTGAGGGATGGTATTAAGAGGCAGTTCAGCCATATAAGTTTGTTGTATTTTGGAATTATGTGTAATAGCTGAATTTATTTTGAGTAGGTCATATGTCAGCCAAATTCTTATGTTTTATTCGTCAAGAAGTGCTAAGAGGTGATGCACGATGTTTTATACGGCATAACACCCCCACGCTCAAACCGGCGAATTAGCCTGGGCAAGATCCTGATTATTCTTCGCTACACAATTTATATATATATCCTGGGCAAATATTTCTGAAAGCATTCAATATTAATTCAACTGCCAAATATTTTACGTTTTATGCACGTATTGGAAATACGTATTGTAACGCTCCCCTCTCCTTCTGTTCCGTTCACGTCAAAATCCGGCCCGGGCGCCACTGCACACGCAGAAATAATATATCTATTATCATAGAAAACGGCAATCGCTAACCGCGTGAGCCAAGTCACATGAGATTTTGAGCCAAGAATGCGACTCTCCAGGGGTCTTGGTTTTAATTAAATAATTACGGGAGGGTTTATTTAATATGTAAACAACGACTAAAATTCAAGCCATTTAATTTATTAGTCAAATCCTGGGCAAAGCTCACTCCTACGGCTTCTTAATCATTAAATGTTGCTTTTATCCACTCACGCTCAAATTCATACTAACCGAAGTAGAAAATAATTCCACAGGTTTCAAAAGTTTCAACAGTACGTCCGAAATGACTGAAATACAATAACACAATGACTTGGGTTCTCTAGTGCACTTGAACTCGTATAAATATCTTCCGTTGTGACTGTTACCTCACGCATACATGGCACGGGTCCCACGCCTTGCTTAGGTTGAATCCTCAATCACGGTTCATTAGTCTATTTGAACTTGTTTTGATGGCAATCGCTTACATTAAAATGCTATCCCAAATGTGGGAACTTCTGTAGATGACCCTGGTGTTTTCAAATATAATGTTGTGTCCCGTGAATGAGAAATGCTCAGCAACTGCTGAATGTGCCAAATGTGTCTTTCATGCTCTATTAACCTAACCTCGACCGACCTTATCGTCTGTCAGTTGTAAACTATGCCGCATTCACATACTATTTTGTATACCCTTGTGTAATGAGGCAAAAATTCAAAAGGCCCAAGACAATTTTATAGGATTTAAAATCTGGGCAGTGGCGTATTTGCCACGTCTTGCGGACTGTAAGTAGGGTTGTTCGAAGGTCGAAGGGGGAGGTAATTTATGGCTGTGGACCCTTTTGAGGAGTTGGCAGTGAAAAGAGAGAACAGTATCAGATGTGGAAAGGACACGTGAGAAGGAATAGTTAACAGAGCCAGCGAGGTGACAATATTTAAGTGAAATAAAACAAAAGGTTAATTCTACGTTGCTCCTTGGTGATATTTTAAACTTGTAGAATCCTGCAAGCAGCCGTAATATATCTCGACGCCGGAAGTGCGACCAGATAGAAAGCTGAAGTGAAATATTAGTGATACTATAAAGCAGAGTATAGTGATTATTTTCAGGAAAGTGAACTGATAGTGAGGAGATAAATTTGGCGAGAAGCACAGAGACATCACCACGGAAACATTCTGGACAAAGATAAGCATTTAATTTCTTTTGAAAATTTTATCACATTTTAACGCATATAGCCACCAAAAACTTTGCCACGACATAGTACCCAGGGAGAAAGATCCCATTCCATTAAATTAAAAATTGTCCTTAAATTTGTAAACCAAATTAGTGTTAAAATAAACTTGAAAAATATATAAACCAATTTAGTCGAATGAACAAATAAAGAATACAACAATCATAAAACCGATGATCAACCGGGAGTTTTTAGGCCAACGTCGTCTTTCACGGGGCGCAGTAGGTCACGGATTATACCATGAGTGCGGAAGAACGTCTCAATTTGGTATTTTCTTAGCATCTGCGGATTTTTGCTGTTGCTTAACCAGCATATGGCAGAAATGCAGTCTTAGTTTCTCATCGGTACTGTTCTTCCGTTTGGTATTCTTGAATGGGTTTCAGAGTACCCATTGGCCATAAAGATGTTTTAGGTGTTTTATCTCAGCCGACAAACTTTGGTCATCACAGATGGAACGTGCTCGATAAACCAAAGTCTTCAATACAGATTCCTTCTGTACTGGCGGATGGCAACTCAGTATGCGTAGGTTTTCTAAGACCCCGTGGCCCAATGTGCCGTCTTGCATCCTCTTTATTCAAATATCGAGGAAGGGAAGCGCTCAGTCCTTCTGTAATACCGTGGTGAATTTAATGTTCTTATGAATTCTATTTAAGTGTTGTAGAAATGACTGGAGGTGGTGTAACCGTGAGGCCAAATCACGAAGGTATCATCGACATACCTGAAGATACAACTAGGTTTCAATGGCGCTGTTCATAATGTTTTGTCCTCAAAGAACTCCATGTAGTAATTGGCGATGAATCCATCGCGATTCCTTCAACTTGCTCTTATAATCGTCCATCATATTGGAAATATGTAGTGGTGAATACGTTGCGAAATAGTTACACTGTGTAACTTTCGTAAAAAGTGAAACATCGAAACTAAGTAAGAGGTCCCCGGAGATAAAAGTCAGGCTTGAGACTTTCTAAAACTTCAGATGAGTTTTTAACATAGTGAGGGCAGTTACCAATAAAAGGGCTCAGTTTATTTGGCGAGGTTGTCATCGAAACGTCGTGGCCAATGCCTGCTCACACCCGGTCGGAAACAGGTACAGGATGTTAACATGTTCCTTTTTAGTTTCAGCAGCATGCAAATTTGTAAATCACTAAACTGATAAAATTAATGTTTTTATATAGATTGTTACACTTAATCTAAATATCCGTCGTTATAGCCTGATGAAGTTTCAAAATGGAGATGAAACGTCGCTCTTGTTAATAAATAGTTCTATATTTGATGCTGACTTATTTTGCCGTTCTTATTTATTGTAAATAAAAATATATAATGTGACTGCACAAATTGTTATTATCTTTCATAATACATAAATTTTATATGCAAACGACGTTAAGAAATTGTTCTTTTTTGTGTGTAAGTATTTACGTGATCAGTTTTCCTCACTCGAAGAAGACGTACTTCACCGTGAAAGGTTCGAAATATTGGTGCACTTACCCTTACCGTTAACAAGCGTCGGCAATATGCTCAACAAGCGAGCCGGCGTGCCCTTTCCCTTACCCTCAAGACTGGTTTCACATTATCCGTTTTTCACCCGGATCGCCCGGGCCGGGGAACAGTAAATGTTCTTCCAACGGACACCCGGATGGCTAATGACTTAGTGTTGTGCTGCTATACGTTGTTAACGTAAAACCATTATGTTATTAAAGATTAGATACCCATTTGTTCAGTCTTCATTTACTGACACAATTTAGACAATTAAACGTCAGTCTTGTTTTTTCATGAACTTTCGGCACAATAAGCCATAGTCATTTGTAATATTTTTTATATTACAGATGAATATGGGTTATTAAGCTGAAAGCTGCTATCTAAATATTAATATTTAATTGTTGTACATTGTCAGGAAATGATGACTGCAAAATTGGATATCCATTATTTAATAACGTATATAAATGAACAGGCCTTATAACGTCAAAACTCGGTAGAACCATTATTTTAAATCGCACTGTATTACATAATTTTGTACTTGAGAGATGTGGACACAATTTATATCAAAGGATGGAAGAGTTACGCAACAGACAACTGCAAATATCATGAGAAATGTGTTTTGGTTCTGACATCGGATTTTTACATGGCAAATGGCAAAAATATAAACTTAAAAAGAAAGTATTAAAAATTATTTTCTGTATATTGATTCTATCTTTGAAGAAAATAAATGCAGCACGCATGTATAAATGATACTGTTTGTAATAATTTTCTTCCCAAACGCATTTCTATCCTTTTCATCAACAACATCAAATTATGGGTGTAGTTCTTTGCAAACTTAGCGAGCATCTTGATGATCATTCCTATGTATTTCTCATAAAATGTCCCACGCCACAGGACTTACTTCCACAGGAGTAAACAAAATTTCTCCATCAATATCTTCCATTATTTCATTAATGCGGAAGGATTAAAATATGCTTGGACCCACCGCAGCTCTCTCAAGACAATGACGCGACGTCATTGTTGTTCCACCAGACGAATAGAGATGTGCAAAACCGTTTTCTTTTCAGTGATCGGATCGGAACCACTCGCAAAGTAGATGATTCACCGCTCTTTATATAATAACTGGGTTTTGCATTTTGCAGCTATATCTTACCAATGGTTTTCGCTTGTACGGACAAGCTTTCAATAGCAATTGCAGCCTCCATTGTCGCAATATCTCCCAACCCAGTTGTTGTACCCTTTCGGCCCTATTCGCACAATATTAGCAGCCCTTTTCTGAACTTTATCTAATGATTCTATATGATTTTTCTATAGGGATCCCAACAAGCCGTCCCGTATTGCAAAATTGGTCTAACTAAGGATAAATATGCCACCTCCTTTTACTTTGAACTTCCCTTTTTTTAAGTTCCTCACTATTAAATGTAAGGAATTCCACACTAATGAAGTAAATAACCATGGATAATGTTGTCCTGTTATAATTCAGAAATATGCTAATAATTTACGCTTCCTCTGCACTGGCGACGTCAAACATCGTCACAACCATATTCGTTCACACTCAACTGGTATTCAACAATACAGTGTTATACGAACTTGTCTTATGAATAACCGTAAAATGTAACTCTTGTACTTAATTTACAGTTATACCTACACATATGTATGAAGGTCAGTAAAAGTTTTCTTTGAATGTTACTGGGCACTCGCGCTGGCAAATGCCCGAGGACGTGACAACCTACCACGTCACATCAATTGTTATTCAACATACAATGTGCTATATTAAATTATATTGTTTGGATTAAGGAGATACTCTATTTATCAGTTACTAATGAAATTGTTGGTAAATTTGACGCTTTCTTTACCGGAAACTATTGTTTTTATCATTAAGTAGCCATTTCTCCCTTACGTTCCTAGAACCTGTATGGGGATTCAGTTTTCGTATACGTAGACCATAAGCAAAGAAGTCAGAGCTAATGACATACAGTTTGTTGAGTGTTGCAGTAGTCACCTGTCACAGTGTTTTATGGAAATAATGCTTACATACATAGATATATGTTTATTGGCAGCCATAACAGGAGCGGGTGCGGGTGCGGGTGCGGGCGCGGGTGCGGACGCGGCGTTGCGTAACGCTCCGGAAGGCCACGACCTTGCGTCCACGGAGGGTCATGGCTGGCCGTTGTTAAATCTCAGACACCTCCAAAACCTACTCAGACACGTTGCCAAATTTCAAGCAGATTACAAAAGATAGCACTTCTCGTACGTGTGACATGCTGGGTTCCGCGAGAGAAAACTCCGACACGTATTTAGAAGGCAGATAGACAGAAACGCTTAATTTGTACTGCGTTCACTAAGAATAAATAGATTAAAACTTGGTAACTTCCTTATACAAATGTATTTACATAAGTCTTGGGTGGGGTAATTATAACATACTTATTGAATAATATTAAGATGCAACTGACAACCGACCTAGTTCTTTCGTAGTGATCACTGACTATTTTTCTCCACTCGACACGTTTCTAAGATTCCTATTATCTATTTCTTATAACGCAATTTTTTACATCTCATATTAACTTAATTATGAGTGTATCTATTCTAAACGATTTGCATACGTTTAAGATAATCAAGGTTAAAGTAAAGTCAAAATTATTAGTTAACATTTAATAATGAAAAAAATAGTCTGGGAGTGAATATGTTAATGTTATGGGAATATCTGGAATATTTTCTATCAGGCTTTTATTCTTGGAGGAAGAAAGAATTAATGAAAAGTCGTGAACAATAAATACTCTAGTAGGGCCATTCCATGTCAAGTGGCTAATTAGAGGACCGTGACCCACGGGACTATTTCCGTTTTTGATGAAATTTTTAGACCTTGTACTATGAGGCCTTAGATGAACACCTGCAAGCTTTCAGTTCGAAACATGCCCCTGACATCTCTTGAGTCGAGTCTGGTAAACAACAAACAATATTCGTTACTAAACTAGCTTGTAAATAACTTTAGAGACAATGAATGCTCAGCTGGACACTGCTTACAATACCACCAGTACTTCAGTATTAAAAAATTGTCGAACGCAGATGTTGCAAGGGCTGCGGTCATTCATACGTCTTCGAAACCGTATACGAGCTTCACTGGATTTTCTCCAACTTTATCGTCAAATTTAGGTGGTTCAACTCCTTTACTCAAATTGAAGTTTAAACTACCCTCCTTCTTGTCCGACTTTCTTTATACCAATAAAGCATGATGGACGCTACTCCCATTAACTTTATCTTCATCATTTTCATTTCCTCCTGTACCGGTTAACTGTGTCCCCACTTTTTCTAACATCTCATGTTCACTTGTACCTTAATTACAGGAGTACGTGCTTTAATTGCTCCCTATTTTCTCTCGTACGAGATCCATTATTTTAGATTTTTCTTTTTCCACTTTTCGTTTATTTCTGGTACGTGAACCTGCTCACGTTTTTCCAGTTTTCTCGTCAACACGGTTTGAGACTCATCCGCACTGCCGGGAATCCTGTTAATCCTCTTATTAATATCAGCCAATTCTCTTCCAATTTCCCTTTTGCATAATCGAATTTTTCGCGCAGCGTTTCCACATCCTTTATTCCAAGTGACTTAAGCTCTCAATCACTTCTCTTTCTGGAATATCACACTTCATTTCGTGCTTTAATTGCTTCATAACAATATTATATATCAAATAGTTAAAAGCATCAGGTGCTGGACTGCAATACCTACTTATAAGCATATGTGAACTCCGATTCTGTTGATTATAAAGTGCAGGTTGAAATTGAAGGAGATGAGAATTTAAAGTCAAGAGTAGATCAACGGAGAAATGAGAAACAAATGATACAGATGTGAACTGAGCACTCTTGAAGAAAGAAATGATTAGAGCAGCCGCCAAAAAAATAAGGAAGAATAGAGCAGTCAAATAGGAAAATATGGATATCTCAAGAAATAATAAAAATGATTGATGAAAACGCGAGAGTTGCAAATGGTTGAGCAGTACAGACGCGTAAAGAATGAGGTAGATATGCAAAGAGGTTTGCCTCCAAGAGAAATGAAAAGAGAGCCAAATTCAAAATACCCACAGAGAAATGTCGGAGAAATGAGAACTAAGGACGGCATTGCGCCTATGTGGAAAACAATATATTGGACAGATGGTTCGCACGGTACAAGACAGATGTCTAGACCATCAAAGACACCTGAAACACAAGCAGCCACAAAAGTCAGAAATAGAAACCGGGCACCGAATCAAGTTCGGAGAAATCCAAGTCTTAGACCACATCAGGACTTATGACAATCTGCTCAACCGAGGTACTGGATTCCAGTTGCCGACTAAGCGCTCAGCGCGACACCTAGTTCCGCCAATCAGACACCACAGCAGTATATATACCCTGAATCGAGACAGTCCGAACACTCACGTGGTCGTGGTCGTGGTCGAGATCATGGTCGAGGTCGAGGTCGTCGAAACGTACCCGAGAGGAACCCCACAACTATTTCTGCTTCCAGTACACCGGGAAAGCCTTCTTTCACTTAAATTACATCAATTTTTTCTCTTATCGTAATTTGTAGAATTTCTAACATAACTCCGACACTGCGAGCAACATTGACTTGAAGCATCCGGAGTTTTGGATTACTATTGCATTATTTTATTAGGCTTCTAATATTACCAATGATATTGTTGTTTATTCCGAAATTGTTTGTGCCTATGTGTATAATTTGTACTCTCGATTTTTCCCTGCAGCAATAATTTGTGGGTCAAGCAATTTTCAGCATTGGAATGTGAACATTTAACATTACGACTTTTACAAGGGACACAAACTGCCACTTCATTCCTTTTAGGGCAATCAGAATATTTATGTCCAGTAACGCCACTGTGTTAACATGTTTGATTTTTCGTACAATATTTTGCTACTAGCATTTGGGAACTTCACAAATCTTTCAATTTTACACTTCTGTATTCTAAGAATATTCTAACTTCTGTTAAGAGGACTACTCTGACACGTACAGATGTTTGAATAACCCAATGTATTACTCCATGGTCTCTTAATTTAATTTTTATCTCCTCTTTGTTATCTTCTAGATTTTGTGTTGTAATAAATTTGTGTAAGTCCTCAATAGATAGTGTACCACCAACATCAAATAGAATTATAAGCTTTGGGTTATCCTTTAATTTCTTAATGTCATCATCAGAACAAAGTCATTTTTATAGATTTGTCCGTCCATGTTTTAAGAACGTTTATGCCAACTTTTTCTTGTACCATTTCACTATTGTAATTGTTCAGTCATTTTGATTTCGGAATGAAATTTCGTGAGAGATAAATTGATTATATAATAAAGATTCTCCGACTATACCTGAAGGCTAGCCTCAGCCGACAGGGAGTAAGCGCCTCGTGGCTCTTAAATAAACCATGTGGTAGAATACTAGGTTCTAGAACGAGGGCAAATCGAGCCTGGACAACTACGGGCGGGAGCGCGGCGAGGTCCCGGATGCCGTCAAGGTTGAGGGGACTGAGCGGGGTTTTTGCCGAGCAAGTGCGAACCGAGAAACCCGACTGCGCCGCGACGAGGGCGCCGTCCCACGGAGCTGCGCCGATGCTGCCCCGACGAGCACTTCACGGGAAGACCTACGATGGCGCCGGGAGGTTCCGGACGCCGTAAAGGCTTAGGGAGACCGACTGGATCGCGCGAGGAAGGCGCCCACCCTCGGAGCTGCACTGACGGGAAAAGCAGGAGACCACGGCACGGGGACACGGCAGTCTGAGAGGAGGGCAAAGCGGGTATATGACTCACGTGGAGGGATGCACCAAGAAATGAGCACCGGGTGGTTACCTGGGAAACTGGGTGCCAGCTCGGGGGAGATATTGTGTGGGGAACAGAACTGACGCCACTAGTTGGGACGGACCCTCAGCCTGATTAAATACTGGGTCCATTGCCGTTGAGATGTGGACTCGTGCCTCGCGCTCTGGTGTCCCTTCATGGAGCGAAGACCTTATCGAGTCCTACCCGGCGCTCAAGGACGAGTCTGCCGAAATTCACGTGCCATCCATGCCTGAGGGACCTTTCGAGCCTTTCTGCTCAGGAGAACCGCTAACCACATCTTACCCATTGGGGCTATTATTACGATCATAGTGGGAGGTTGACAAAATGGAATGCCCTATACGGGCGGACCAGGTTGGAGACGAACGTGGATTTCTTTAAACTATAAATATAGCTACAACTAATGAAAGCGCTTATCGATGTGGAAAAGTCACCTTCCGAAGCGATTGACGTTTCTCAGCATTCCACTAAAACGGAGCTGAAGGTGAAAATCACCTAGGATATTTTTAAAGCCATTGATGCAGTCAAGGTAATCATGCCAAAATACAAAGTAGTACAGGCAGATAAGAAGACTTCGGTAGAATTACTGTACACAGAAAAACACTGGGTCTTCCGGATACTTACTCTGGAGCAGCATTCGCTGAAAAGCGAAAAGCTTCGGATGGCTACTGAAAAGATGGGGCAAGCCCTAGTGGAAATGAATGAGGTACCTCGCACCTACGCGCAGGCCGCAAAGGGTAGGGTGAAACAATAGCCAACGTCGAGACTACAACAAAGGCCCGATTCATAAAAGGGACGATATGATTTTTACCATCCCAAAAGAGCCGAAGGACATAACGGCCAAGGAGTTAACCGAGGCCATCAAACTCAGGGATGATAAGATCAATACAGTTGGTGTATCCGAAACGAAACCGGGGCAATCAGGATGGTGGTCGACCCGGATTTCGACGTGCGAAATGTGAGAAACAATCCAAATTTTATAAACTATACTATGGAGAAATAAAGTAAGTGGAATCCACTGCCAATTATCCTAAGGACTGTCAACTGGGTGGTGGAAATAACACCCGATACACGTAAGGCAATATTAAAGAGGAGAGAGGGAAACTCTTAGTTGAGTTCTCCGCTCATAAGGTGCGAGATTTCCTTCGGGTCCCACAATGCTTTAAATACGACCTCGGTCATGTGGCAAAAAATTGTGGACCTAAGGAATATAAGACATGTGGCGAGGGTAGACATGAAGTCTGTCCCAGAAAGGACAACCAAGTGGCCTACATTCCATGCTCACGCAGGAGCTCTGCAAAGGCGGTGTAGACTGCTCTACTTACAAGTGGTTGTTGGGCTTAACCATGAACAGAACTAATAATGGCTAGAAGACCAAGTGTTCTCCGCGTAGGGCAAATAAATGCTGCTCGAAGGTCAGTAGTTATGTTCGATCTGGCAGACAGTGCTATCAGAACAAAACAGACGTATTCAGAAACCGTACTTTAAATTCGGTAAACTGTCATGCCGTCTAACGCGACACAAGTGCACGAGCCCACACACGCCCTGGCGGCGATTGTGGTGCTTAAGCCTAAGATAACGGTCACTACGAAAAACCAGTGCTCTAACACACACATGAATACGGTGCAACTGAAACGGGGAGGAGAAACGATAGTGAGCATAAACCACTACTGTCAATTCAGAGACCCCATCGAAGTCCACACGAACAAGCTAATGGCATGCTATTGGCACCCTGGAATTATGTGAAAAAAAAACGATGGCGGGGTAAACTCCCGGGGCGAGAAGTTAAAAAGCAGCCACTTCGTAAAAGCTGTGAAACTTGCTCATTGTGCTGATTGTATAAATTTAAATGATTTTTTTCTATTTTTCAGTAACTGCGTACTCCATTTCTCGAGAGACCCAAAATCCCCTGAGATGTTGTTTCATGTAAGCATTGTAAAGTTGATAAATATAAAATTTTCAAACTGTTTAAAATTTCTTCATTAATAAATTAATGCCCTACCCCATGAAGAGGTTATTACAATACATATACTAATATACAACGGGGAGGGTAATATTGAAATTAATTTTCTTAACTTCAAAATTAATTAAATTATATTCAAATTTCTCATAAAACTCAATATTTACAAATTATATATAATATAACTGAAAATCTGCTGGAGCATTTGGGCCTCTCGAGAGTTAAATAATTGCAGCAACTGTAAAATAAAATAATAACATAGTCATAAATTATTATGTTCAAACTTTATGAGGAAATTAAAATGAGCAAGTCACACAATTATATCTTCAGTCGCCCAACATTATTTCAGACTCTACCATATCTTTGTGTCACCGATTCCACTCTTTGAGGTAGAACACCACGCGGCTGCTGTCCTCTACATCACATCATAATGTTCTTCCAAAACATATCGTCCGGACTTGCTCTACTGAAACACATCAGCTATCGGAAATTTTTTGTTCTCCTTTTAATATCCACCATTGGTATACAAACACAACTTTTATGTCCGTATTTCTAGGTCGAACGGCACCCGCTCTTCAAGCACTACTTGATGTCTCAACCCACTCTTCAAATATAAGGCTCCTCGCCGTCACAAAAATGTTACGTCTACTCACTTCGGCGCCTTCCCGAGGTCTCACTCCAGAATATACGCAATCACACAACTTTTTACATCCGTCCCTCGAGCGTTTTCTGCCCGTCTGAAAAATTACATCCACTCGGCATCTTCCCGAAGTCTCTCTGATTCTCGTTTATCTTCCAACCCTGTTTCAGTCATTTTGCTGAAACTGAGTCAGGTGACCTGATTAGCCAATTGCGGCCGAGTACGCTAGCACACTCACGCGTTAAAATTTCTAAATTGCTTCGAGAAAGTTCTCGGATTACGAAGAATGAGCACCCTCTTGCTCGTAGCCGTCTTTTTCTTTACAGTTTGTCCCAGGTTGTATCGGAAACATCATTAGCTGTGCTCCACGCCACCTCCAGAAATGTTTCTGCTGGGAAATTCTGTTTTCGACTGACCTCAGTTTTTGGCCCCATACTCCCAGGTAAATTTTATTAGATCCCTCACCAAGAGTTGCATGGTGGGTCACCTGAGTCTCCAATCAGCATTTGCCTTTGAACGGGTTTTTCACCCCAAAATTCTGACCTTCCAAAATTTCCGGGGTCAAAGAACTGCAGTCAGGTATCACAATGGTAAGTCGCTCGGTGGTGTTTCTGACACGAAATCGCCCGTTGGTCCCGCCTGTCTGGCGCCTTGGTATTTACCTGGGCTGAAGAATTCTACTACACTGGGAATTATTCACCCAGGTGGTGAAATAATATGGCGGTTGCCATGTACACTCATTACAAACATCCATCGCACGTCTCCCCAGGTTGTGAAGTGGGGACCACGACTCAGATATGAGTAGTACCGATTTTTCGGGTCGGACAAAAACTAACATGGTGAAGGGCAACAGGCCTCACTATTACCGAATTGAGGCACGAGGATAGTGATCCGGAAATGGCTCAATGTTGGACAAACACGAGCATGGCTGGAACAGCTTCAATGGTTGTGTTACTGTTGCACGACTGAAAGCAAGTGGAATCTACAGCCTTGTCTTTAATTTTCCGCGTACATGAAACGCTAAATGCATAAAAATATGATGGCAGCCTCTGGGGTAAAAAAATCCAGAGGTAAAATAGTCCCCCATTCGGATCTCCGGTAGGATGTCATCAGAAAGACGATAAAGTTAGAAATAAAACCGCGGCCGACGACGATTATTCAAGTATATATGCCCACATGAGCCGCAGAGGAAGAAGAAATTGAAGAAATAATTAAGAATGTCAAGGGAAACTAGAATTTGATAGTAATGGGTGACTTGAACGCAGTTATTGGAAAGGGAAGAGAAAGTGAGGTAGTTGGGGACTTTGGACTGAGGAAAGGAATAAAAGAGGAGATATTCTAATTTTGCATTCAGCACAGTCCAGTCGTAACGAATACCAGGTTTAGGAATCATACACATGGAAGAAGCCGGGGGACATGGTCAGGTACAAATTGAATTATATAATGGTTAGACAGAGATATAGGTATCAGGTACTAAATCTTCTGGTTATGAAATGCAGGCTGAAAATAAAGGAACTCAAGCAAATAATTAGAACAAAAATATGGGAAAAAGAAATACTGCAAAAACAGAACATGCTTCAGAGGTTCAAAGAAGATATCAGGAGTAGATTAATAGTGAAAGGAGAAAGAAACAATATATAAGAGAAGTGGGCACTCTTAAAGGAAGAAATGACAATAGCTGCAGAAGAAAAAATAGGAAGAATACCTCAATCCAATAAGAAAGCGTGGATAACACAAGAAATAAAAATAATTGATGAAAAGCGAAAATATAAAAACGAGAGAGATGAAAATGGTAATGAACAATACAGACGCTTGAAAAAGAGATAGATAGGAAGTTCAAGACAGCACGATGGGCTTAGTTACAAGAGAAATGCAAAACGGTTAAAGATTTCATGGTGAAGGAAAAATAGATGCAGGTTATAGGAAGATCAAAGAATCAGTTGGCGAGAGGAAAAATATTAGCAAGATCATCAGGAGAGCGGATGGGAAGCCAATCAACGATAAGAAAGAAAAAGCAGAAAGGTGGAAGAAATATCTAGAAGAGCTGTATCATGGTGGAAGTCTATATCAGTCAGTAATGGAAGAAGAAGAGGAGGTGGATGATGAAGAGTTGGGGGACAAATTTTTAGGTCAGAGTCTGACACGGCCATTGGCTGAAAGATCTGAGTTACGGAAAAGCACCAGGAATTGATAACATTCCAGCAGAGTTGATAAGAGCATCGGACGAAGAACCATATCATGGCTGTTCAGGATAGTTTGTTAAACATGCGAAACAGGAAGAATACAAGAAGATTTTAGTAAAAAACATAATTACACCCATACCGAAGAAGGCTGCGGCTGATAGACGCGAACAGCACAGGACAATTAGTTTAGTATCCCGTGCATGCAAAATATTAACGATAATATTAACGTCAAATATAATACGAGTTAGGAGAAGATCAGTTTGGTTTTAGGAAGAATATAGGGACAAGAGAAGCTATATTGATTTTGCGATTAATTTTAGAAGACAGGATACGAAAAAACCGTCCTACGTTCATGGCATTTGTAGATTTCAAAAAAGCGTTCGATAACTATTAATGATCGAGAAAGGAAGCTAATCCATAACCTATATAGAAGACCGGCAGCAGTAATTAGAATAGAAGACCAAGAAAATAAAGCATAAATCAAGAAAGGATTCAGTCTGTCACCCATGCTGTTTAACTTATATATAGAACAGGCGATGAAGAAAGTAAAAACGGAATAAGGAAAAAGAATCATACTGCAAGGAGAATAAATAAAAACCTTACGTTTTGCCGACGATATTGTAGTATTAGGAGAATCAAAAGAATTCTTGGAAACCATAATGAATGGCATGGTAGGGGTCTTGGAGAAAGAGTTCAATATGATGATTAATTGAGAGAAAACCAAAGTAATGGAGTATATTATGGGAAACAGTTGAATAACAAAGGGTGTTAGATTGGGAAGGGATATTTTGACGGAAGTTAAGGAATTCTGCTACTTGGGAAGCGTAATAACTAGGGATGGTAGAAGTATAGTACATATAAAGAGTAGGCTAGCACAGGCAAGGAAGGCTTTCGCGAAAAAGAGGGATTTACTTATGGGTAATGTAAGTGTGAATATTTGGAAAGAATTGCTAAAACTGTTCGTATGGAGCTTGGCGTTATATGGGTGCGAAACGTGGACGATAGGAGTTGGGGAAAGGAAAAGAATAGAAGCCTTTAAAATATGGTGCTAGAAGCGAATGCTGAAAATAGATGAGTGGATGGAATTAGTAACGAGGAAGTTTTAAACAGAATTGGGAAAAAGCTAACAATACGGTGGAAGTTAACTATGAGAAGGGATAGATTAATAGGACGCGTTTTAAGACATGAGGGTCATGTGAAATTAGCATTAGAGGGAAGTGTGTGTTGTAAGAACGGAAGAGGCTGGCAAAGGGTGGAATCCGCTAAGTAGATTAGGGAGGATGTTGGTCGTTAAACAGCATGGGCGACAGATTGCATCTTTTCTTTTCTTGGTCTTCTATTCTAATTACTACTCATGGCCACGTTATACTTAATCAAATCCCTACATGATATTCATTATAATTACAGACTCTATGGAATAAATAAACACCATACGTAATACAAAAATCAGAAACACCAATAAAATCAGAGACAAATTTGAACTAGCCAAGAACAAGAAAATTATCTACAGAATATATCGTGGATGCCTGGCATTGAAGGAAACGTCCGTGTGGATGTCCTAGCAAAGAAGTATAGCTTTCGCTAACTAACAAAAACTTAAGAAACGATTGTATAAAAATGTTTGATGAAATATGGCAAATCAACCGTACAAACAAAAACAACGACACCTTTCACCAGGAAATCATCTACTTTGTGGACCTCATCAGATGACAAGAAGCTATCTTAAGCATACATGTACTGAAATACTCCTTTAAGGTCTCAACAAGTCATCTTTGAGTCAATTAACATTGCCCCATACCCGTGACCAGATCAGACCTAATATTCATAGCCGAAGCTAAGCTACGTAATTATATTTAAAAAAATCTGTTTTTGTAACAACTGACCTCTGTAATATCGGTCGCTAATAACACTGCCCATGTTGATTTGACATAAAATAATTAAATAAAAAAAGACTGCTCGTAATAAAATTTTCTTGATTTATGCCACGCTATCAGCTTCTCTGATGTTTGAAATTCCAAATGGCCTGTGAATAGAGCAGTTTCGTCGCTCAGCGAGGCAAGGTTGTAAGTATAACTTTGTTTCACAGTCACAGCGTATCAGTTATGATGCAACGATAATTTGATGTCGCCTAAACATTTTCAATATATTATTTAAAATTGTTTCAACCTGAAAGCAAATATTTAAAAGGATGTAATTCGTTTTGAAGGCTTCAGAATATTTGGAATATTCCATTGCAAGCTTAACTTATTCCGGGTTGTGAACAATAAGTAGCTTGCCTGCTGAAAGCGAGGTCATCACAATTCCGTCGGCATGATGGTACTTTATATTATCAAATTTCGGTTATATGATTCTATAACTGTTTGACAGGAACACTACTTTATCGTTTTGCAATTTAATAATTGTTCACTATTAATGGCAGGCTGATTGGATGATATTAAATACGCGCGTTGAAACTTCAAGACTGTGCATGTGTTTCCTAGCTGTGGGTGGCAAATCGCATGCCTTGGGATTTCTGAATGTGCGAGAGAAAGCCTATTCACGAAAATAAGGAATCGCCGTGAATAATTACGGGGTTGCTTCTGTCGAAAACGAAGTTTCGTGGAGAATTTGCCACAGAGGAACACAAAACACATACTGCAATTAGGTCCAGCAGTTGAAAATTTTCCGATTGGCTGTAATTGCCGAAGAGCAAGCCAATAGAAGAATTTGAGGATAACAGCTGATTGGTGGTTTAAAATTATCTAGCTTCCCACCGATGTTACGAGGGAGGGATTTTTGGAGATGAAGACAGAAAGTGTTGGGATACGGGAGAGAAAAATTGTTGGGAGACGGATAGAAGGAAGTTGTGGCAGGGAGAATTTGTTGGGAGACGGAAGACATTTGATATAGAGAGGCTGACTAATGCTGACCTAAAACTAAGCTGTTACCCGCGGGAAGGAGATAAGGGAGTCTCCGCCAGATTGGTCCCCGAGATCCAACCCGGACGGTGAAGAACAAAGGTCATCCCCTGATGCATTCACAAGCCACCATCATTCATTGACTCAGGCTGGGATTCAAAAGTAGATACTTAGCGGGTATCGTTGTTTTTGAAGTAGGAAAAGTTCACATATGCCACGCCTATTGCCATTAGAAATCCAAATAGCTTCTTAATTCACCCCACTCAGAACCCTAATTTAAAAATCTAATGCAAATTAATTGTTTTTAATCATTTTGTTTTATAATTTGTAAATACCATCTATACTCCGGATAAAATATTTTATTTATATTAAACGAAGAATTTTAAAGCTAGTTTAGCCTTTTCTTGTCAATCATAAAACCCCATTAATTAATACATTATATAAAATTATATAATACTACAAATTAAATTCACTCCACCAAATAATTAACTTTACAGGATCATGTTTGTGAAACTGGAGTAGATCTGTCAACGAATGACGCCTCTGGGAATCGTGTATCGTCCGAGATTGAGGCGATTTAGACGAGTGAGGAACACCTACGCCACTCACACATCGACATCCCGTCTGGCAAAGTAATGGCTCACTTCCTACAAGTGTCACGGCATCGCATCTACAGATGCAATTGCTCACTGGCCTGCTACAACACTCAACATGACATCCATTCGTCCTGTCTTGATAGCCCATTATCATACACAAAAGATCATAAAAATATATAAGCCAATGTTGAAAATATCACAATTACCGGCTCAAAATCGTTCGATATATTTCTTCTAACGACTCACTTTTAATGGCGTGATATGAGGGAGAAATAAAATTTACTGACTGTAAGCATATTGTGCCCGTCATCGAATATTTTTATTCCAGCTTATTATGTTCACATTTCTTGTAGTCATATATATTTATGACTTTCTCATTAATAAAGTGAATGGTAAAGGATGGTAGAATAAATTTCGTGCTAAGACACTACTCAGGCTGCGAACAATGAGGAAGAGAACTTGTAGAATGAAGCGCCGATACGAGATATCTCCACGCCAGGGTTTCCCAAACTTCTTCTCCAATCGAACTATTCGCAAATTCAGACATTTTTACGGAACCCTTGGTTTATTTTATAAGTTGGGTAATTACTCCTTGTAAATTTAAAAAAATAGTAATTACTTTTTAATATAAAAATATACTACAATATAAACATAAAAATATTAATAAATAAAGCGCTTGATGACTTTGATGATGATGTGTCCTTGAATTGCATATCTTGTTGATCTTGTGTGGCATCGACTTCATTACAGCATAATAAAAATCTACTTCCACATGAATAGGTTGTATAAAACTCAAGTAAAACAATAATAGGTTGTTTTGAACTTGGGGTACTGTTCTGACAAACTCGCCCATCAATATTTGTATATTTGTTTCAAATGAGAATCAATTAGATTTTTACAGTCACTTACTGGTTCAGCTGTTGCGGAATCGTCCTTACTATTATTCAGAGAATATTGCAAAAGAGTTCATTTCAAGTTATGTATGATATTTAGGAAACTTCATCTATTTTAAAATTTAATTCATTCAAACATTCATGTAACTGTTGAAATCCAAAATTGTATTTTTTACCAAAGACAGAATTTTATCTCTTCTACTAAAATTGTAATACTTGTTCCTTGTAATGATAAGTTAAATGCACTTTGTAAAAATATCCGTCATATTTGCAAGTTTTATCAATCGTGAAGGATTTGTTGAAAATTCAAAAAAGTATTGTCATGAATTATTTTGTGACTTTAAGCTCACTACCCATTTCATCTCACAAAGTCTTATTTAATCTGGATTGAAGTAGTTTTGCTGTACGTGGTTTATCACTTTCACGGCTTCATTCATAACATTTTTTTAATTTGTGGAAATTGATTGTTAGCAGTATTTTTTTCTAAAACCTCTTGCTTTGCTTTGCTGATTTCTTAGCTCTCCTAACAATAATTAACAAGTCTTAACAATAACCTTAAATAACGAGATAATTTTAAAATGGATGATTATGACAATACGTCGAAAGTTTCCGAAATACGTAAATTAATAGATACGTAACCGCTGCTCTGAGAAACTGCAATTATTGCGCTGTTGAATTACTAATGTAAGGTTGGTTTATTTGTTGGCCATAGCTGCTCATTTTCAAATTAAATAAAATATTCAAATATAATTTTCTCGGTTTGACTTTAAAATAAATGTTATCTGTATAACTCTGGGCCATGGCAATCTCTGTCTCACTCGTCCACACTTGTTCGTTGTTACCCACGTTTCCTACTATTGCGGGAAACAGGGAATAGTGTTTCTTTGTTTCGCAACGTTGTTGACTCGGTTTCGAAACAAGCTGGAAGCAAAGAAAGGTGTGGGAGATGATTCCACTTTCTCCCGTTAGATGCATACGCAGTTTTCGTCTTACTGACTGAGTAAGTGATATTATAATCCGTAGTTAAGATAGAGTCACACTAATTTTTTTGTTGAAAACCTACAGGTCCGCGGAACACAGTTTGGGAAACCCGGCTCTACGGAAATCTGTATCAAGGCGAGAATGTGGGGAGAAGAAGACGAGACCTCCAAAACCTTAGAGACATGAACCACCCCATTATCCCTAAATATGTCAACAGAAACGACCAAATAACACTTTCATGCATTAGGACACTGCATAAGAATGTTACAATTTCCTATTCCTCAAGGAAGATCCCATGATTTGTGATATTTGTAACGTTCAGGTTACGATTGAACACGTACTGAAAGACTGTACGGAATATCCACAACTGACGCAAGTTCCTGAGCAACTGGTTGCCACACAACATCCCGGGAGAAGGTAAACCTATAAACAACCTGCTATTTTTTCTAAGGGAAACTAAGAAGTGTGGGAATATTTAAATTGTAACTTAAATAGTTTTCATCTAAGCTAATGATATAACATGTAACACGGTCGGCAATAGCCCTGTAGTCGACCCGACCGTAAATAAATAAAAGATTTGTCACGTGACTACCATATTCCAATCTCGTTCCTTGTACCAATTAGTCATTTCAACTATTATCTTATAAGTAACAATTACCTTTACAGTTACTTTATTTTCTTTCACTTATTTTAAGTAATGAAGAATTAATGATCACAATATTTTTATAAAAATTGAAATAGTCCTAATTTACTTGTTAATTGTTGTCTTATAGAGATTCTCAACTTTAATTGACTGTTTACAAGTCACCTACTTATTATTTTCTAAATAATAATTTGTGATTTATATCGTATACGTTACACTTACTTAACGTGCTGTTTGCTATTACTAACAGCAAACTATTTTAAATCCATTTAGGTCAGACCAATTTTAATTCTGGACGCTAAATAACTTATAGTAAGAACGCAAATCACCGAGTATAGTATTAAAAGTAATATATCATAGTAATATTTCTTAAAGATCTCAAAACTTTAGTTCAACTGTTAAAAATAGAACAAAACAAATTCAACTATGAATTATTCACTAATATTTTTTATTAATTAATTTAACATTCTGATTTTCTAAATGAATGTATAAGTTTGAATGTAGGAATCATATATTATGCCAAAGATTTTTAATAATAATATTGTCACGTTTCGTAGGGATCGTGAGATTCAATAACACACACACGTAGAGGTTATAAGCGTTTAATCAACGGCGAAGTGCTGTACAAAGCTCGTACTGCTTAAGACTGACTCCGATTTGGAATCCAGTCCTATTTATACATACATGGAATATTCTAGAAGCAGAACATTCTAGAAACAGAAAATACTAGAAACTAAAGGCAAACAATGTAAATAAATTAAACAAATAAAAATGGTTGCGTCGTCTGGGACTCGAACCCGAGTCTACATTTCTGCACTCCGGCTCTGCCATCACTGCAGGTCTTGAGACGCGGGATTGCTCCCTCCTTTGAAAAAACAGCGTCTCGCTGTTAGTTCTGAGCTGCCTTGAGTCCTCTGGATCTCGTCGTTGGCCCGACGTAAGTACGTCCAGTTCTTCCTGTTCTTGGGCTGGCAGTCTCATTCCTACGTCTTCGTCCCCGTGAAATTCCGCGTCGTCGTCGGGTCGTGCTTGGTCTTCAACCTCCCTTTGAGCGTCGGGTTCATGGTATGGCTTCATCCTCAGTACGTGGACGGTGTCGCGGCTCTTTCTGCGTCTCGAATTAGGATCATAATGGACAACATGTCGGCCAATGTTTTGTTTAACCGCTCGGTAAGCCCGTTTGTTTGAGGATGGTAAGCAGTCGTCATTCGGTGCATTATTTCACACAGTCTATTGACCTCATGTATTAGTCTAGACTGAAATACCGTCCCCCGGTCTGTGATTATGGTTCTTGGAGCTCCATGCCTAAGTATTATTTCTTCGACGACGAAGGTGGCGATCTCGGAAGCTTCCGCCGTTGCTAGGCTTTTGTGACGGCAAATCGAGTTAAGTAATCGGTGCAGACAATAATCCACTTGTTTCCCCGGGATGATGTTGGAAATCTTCCGAGCAGGTCAATTCCGATGCGTTGAAATGGTGCGTCGGCCGGAGGAATCGGCAGTAGTCGCCCAGGTGGTCGTTGGGGAATCGTCTTTCTTCTCTGACACTCTCTGCAGTGGCTTACATTGTGTCTGACGTCCTTAAGTTGTCGCGGCCAATAAAATCACCGACGGATTCTGTCATACGCCCTGACGACTCCTAGATGACCAGCGGTGGGTGCGTCGTGGAACTCCCGCAGAATTTCTATACGCAGTTGCTTGGGGATGACTACCAACCATCTTCTTCCCAATGAGTCGTAATTCTTCTTGTGTAGTACATGACGTAGTCCCCATTAACATCTTGTGAAGACTTCAAAGCTTGTATAATCTCATTCAGCTTCGGATCCTTTCTCTGTTCCACAGAAATATTTGTCAGTTAAGAGAATCCAGGATCTCACTCTTCGGTTCTTCGTCGTCGACTGCTTTGCTAAGTGTTCTCGACGCGTAGGCTATGATCTTCTCTTTTTTGCCGAATATCTGAACGAGTACAGCA
>CM067378.1:4284942-4438249 GCA_034510155.1 Eucriotettix oculatus
GACAGATGTTGTTGTGTTATTAGCTCAGCCCTGCTAAGCACATATGTCTCGGAAGAAACAGAGGTTCGTTCTATTAGGCTCGTACCGACTTGTGGTCCAACATTACGTCTATATAATTTCCAGACATCTTGGCGACGGTCGTCGACGGAGGATTTTCTTCTTCCGCGGCCTCACCTCCAGGGAAGGTCGCGTCATCTAGTTTTCCAGGTTACGTCGGCTAGGGGAGCGACCGAATGGCGACGGAGATCTGGAGCGACGTGACGGAGAGCGTCCTCTCCTTGCGGCGGGATGCGGCGACGACGACCTGTATCTTCCTCGAAACAACTCCGTCTGTTCAGGTTCGTCATATTGGCGTCCATGGTCATATGCATCCTGTCCTCGCCTAGTTCTTGCTTCAGCGAATACACGTCTCCTGTCCTTGCAGTATCTAACTACATGTCCAGGACGGCCACAATGGAAACACACAGGTCGATTATCCCGTGTCCTCCAGACGTCTGTCTTCCTTGGGGCGTAGGTTGCCTCTTCCTCCCGTGCAACTACTTTCGCATAGGTCGGCTTCCGCTTCGGAACGACCTTTCGCCAGGAGGACGTCGGGGTGGAAATTGGCGCCAAAACGCTTTCCACTTCCTCCCGGATGGTCTCTTGGATGGCCTCTGGTTCTGCCACGTCGTTTCTAAGGGATAGAGCACGCTGAATCTCCTCCCTTACTATCTGTCGAACGAGAGACGACAAATCATTCGCCTCTCCTACTGAGGCAATCGGCACAACGTTGGGAACCTTCGTCGAATTCGTTTTTGGTTCATCTCTTCGATGAACTGGCAGTGCTTTACGAACTCGTCCGTCGATTTTACGTCCTTTAGTAGGAGGGCCTGATATAAGTCCTCCGCGACACCTTTCATCAGATGTGCCAGTTTTTCATCTTCCCCCATGTTTGGGTTTACCGTTCGGCACAATGCGAGAACGTTCTGTATGTAAGACTGGGCGTTCTCGCCACTTTTCTGAGCCCTGTATTTTAACTCTTCGGTGGCCTGCCGAACATGACGCTCAGAATCGCCGAATGCATTTTGTATCTCGGCCTTGAAAGTTTCCCAGCTGGTCAACTTTTCTTCAACATTTTCGAACCACTGTCTTGCGGTTCCGTCCAAATAAAAGTATGCATTGGCTAGGCAAACCGTGTCGTCCCACTTATTGAATTTGGCGACCCTTTGGTAGCCCTTGAGCCATCTGCCTGGGTCTTGTCCGGCGTCTCCTGTGAAGATGGCAGGGTTCCTTATCTGCTGCTGAACAGCAGCATAGGCCGGTGAGCTCCTTTCTTGGCGATCCATCACAGTGCTTGTTGGTTTTGTGTATGGTACGTACTCCGGATTCAAGCCTTGGAGTCTCCTGCTTTGTCGAGGTCTAATGGGAGCCACTGTGTGTTACGTTTAGATGTACTCGGCGCCTCCACCAAAATGTCACGTTTCGTAGGGATCGTGAGATTCAATAACACACACACGTAGAGGTTATAGGCGTTTAATCAACGGCGAAGTGCTGTACAAAGCTCGTACTGCTTAAGACTGACTCCGATTTGGAATCCAGTCCTATTTATACATACATGGAATATTCTAGAAGCAGAACATTCTAGAAACAGAAAATACTAGAAACTAAAGGCAAACAAAGTAAATAAATTAAACAAATAAAAATGATTGCGTCGTCTGGGACTCAAACCCCAGTCTACATTTCTGCAGTCCGGCTCTGCCATCACTGCAGGTCTTGAGATGCGGCAATATAAAGTTCCATTTCAAGCGACTGATTTGTCTTTTACAAGAAAAGGTAAATAATTAAATACTAATAATATTATTTAGCCCTTTCACTTCTGGTGAGTCGCATGTTTGTTGCGCAACTTGACTTGATGACGATTTAATCTTGGAAACTATAAAGGGAAGAGCTTGAAATATTACTTTTGTATATGATGATTATTTTTGTTAATGCTCATTCTCTGTAATTTTTATTTTACATTGCTACATATCAAAGCAATTATCCACGCAATGTTGACTGTGCACACTACGCTGTCTCAGAAACTTTTTCTTTACGCTGGCTTTATAAAATGTCTTTCACTTAATTTTAGTTGCATTTCTTCTGCGTTTGTTTTACTTTCACGCACTTTCTTTCTTTCTGAATAAAAGTTTTCGATTACTTTCCTTACCAGTGAAATTTTTACGTGGTATCTTGTTACCTTGTGCAATTAAGTAGCCTGAATGCGCATTGAAAAGAGATAAAGCAGGAAGATGAAAGAACAATTTTCTGCACTATTTGATTGCTTTCCTCTCACTTCATCAACAGTAAGTAGTGGATCATGTTTCTGATATTATAAAGATATTAGTAAAGTAACAACTTAATACCTAAGAACACATTCTTACCGTACTAAATTTAACTTAGGTACTTAAAGGTTGCCCGGTGTCGAAATGCTTTCCATATTCTTAAACAGAACCTTCCACTCGGAAATCAGATTTAAACAAATACTAACCAAATTTGTGTTTCGGTTTCATTAATGAACTGATAAAATTAGTTTAATATAATATATAATCAATTACATTTTGTTCATTTGAAATTATATACTAATTAAATTACAATAGTCAGGGTAAGACGTAAAAATTAGCCCCCTAGGAACGCTGCAATCCGCTTCTCGCAAGTGTATCTGCGGCTGCTTGCTGATTTCGTCTCTGGGAGTTTTGCAAATGCATTCTATTAATCAGGATGGAGAACGAGAGTATCTCAAATATTTCTTTTAGTATATGCACATTATACATAATTGAATACTTAAGTGAGAACTATAGTTCCCAACCAGTCTGAAAGACGTGGCTCATTTTTATGCTATTATTATTATAAAAGGAAATTTTTCCAGAAATTAAGATCAATATCGCTCTATATTACAATATAAAAATTCTCAGAACAACAACAACAAAGTTTTTATCATAATAAAAGCAATATAATAAGCTTATCAACAAGTTGCAAATCATTCCCTGGTAATTACAAATTTATATATTCTTACACATTTAAAATAGTATAAATACTATATAAATCCAACTTTGAAATCTTACTTGTAAATTATTGTTGTTGCGAACATTTTACTTCAATTAATTTCGAGAATATCCGTTTATGTTTATGCTATTACATGATCAGACAAATCACTTTTAAGTAAGTATAATAGAAATTATGTTTTATTCCACCTTAATTCAAATAAAGTGAAGTAGAATTTCTATCTATTTACAATAAATAAAAAGTCGGCCAAAAAAATAGATAAAGCAGAGTGACACTACAGTATATCGCATGGGGATCAGAGTTTAACAATTTAACAAAAATTCTATCACTGAAGTAAGATTTGAGGGTAAGAGGTATTTGAGGAGATAATGAGGTTTTTAAATTGTATAATAGTCCTTCATACCAGACCTTGTCAAAGGCTTGGGAGGAAGTATCTTTTGCCTGCAAGATTATTCTGATTACCCGGTGAATTTGTTCGATTGTCGCATGCTGGTTCTTGCTCGTCCAATATCGGCTTCGTTATTGAAAGTAATATTTTTTCCAGGATCGTAGATAGTATGATGAGGCTCATAGGTGTATAGGATGTGTATGGGAACCATTACTATGTAAGCTGTTTTCCACATACTGGGGTAGCATCCGATTCTTAGAATGGTGTTATAGATTTGAGTAAGACAGCAGATTGCTTTATTGGGCAGTTCTTTTTCTAAATCACCGGTTATTATGCCATATCCTGGAGCTTTTTTGAAATAGTTTTATCTATTACTTCCTGTAATTCATTAAGTGTAAACAGATTTAATGGTAGATGAATTTGAAAAGGAGATTCAAGAAGTTTGAGGCATTTTCAATCTTTATCAAGACATTGAGAGATGTTGTAATAGGACTTTTGTTACAACGATTATAATTAAGAACATAAAATTACATATATAAATTTATTTTGAGTTTTATTTAGCATATTTTACATTTTATAATCTACATTGAATTGAAATATTACTCAAGGAAGGAAGAAATTAGGAAGGATGATAATATAGAGACATATACTTTATAGATATAGCGTTGAATGTATTCTCCTATTATTTTTCTGAATAACATCCCTACCATGAAAAGCGTATCAGTACACTCACTCGTGAAATTTATTACTGATATGGGCGTAACTTCATCACATTTTATTTGTGTTTGACTCAATTAGAATAAAAATGAATCGAAAGTCGTCCTCCAAATAAGCCGTATTATTCAGAATTGTCTTCTATTCGTTGAAACAATTTTAATGGAATTAAATTAAAAATTTCAACAGGGACAATTTTATTTTAATATGTGACAGTCTGCATACAAATATACGCTGCATTTACTTGTGCACAGATATTGTGATAATCGTTTCCGACCAAGACGACTACTAAGGACCTTTCCTAAGGTGAACCTCGAAACTACAAAGAAGAGAAGCTACGCCGTAGTCGCGTCAACAGGACCCGTACCGCACAAATCATCCAAGATGAAGTACCAGAAATCAATACAGCAGTAGCTAATGATATTTGTCTCAGCAAAATCAGATTGATTTCTGAATTTATAAACGAAAGAATATTGAAAACCGACGTCGGACAAGTAACTTCAATAACTATATGAATCTGTATTAATAACTATGAAGTAAACATTAGACAACTGATAATAAAGCATACCAGGATAATAAAGTCAAATTTCTGTTCAATAATACCAGATGATCTTAAAGAAACGGAGCTGGCAAAATCAAAATATCACCATCATCAAAAACCACAGGCATTCGGCACTGATTCGCTCATATACTGAATTCTTCATTGAGCCATCATCCATCCACAATCTTCCGGAATCTACGCTAATCTACTATGACGCATAATTTTCTATGAGTTCAGAATTTTCCTTGTCCCTGAAAACAACTGCTAACTCCGCAGGAAACAAGGTCATTTTTCAAAAGAATGCCTGCTAAGCAAAACGGATAAATCTCTAAATCAGGTAAGTCACGTCAACCTGGAGACCGAAACCAATAGTCAACTCAAACCAAAATACAACAGCAAAAGGAAGATAACATTTGAAAATAATAGACCGTCATCCATCGTTAAAGACTGATGATTCGGGAGATGCTGACATACCAATTCAGTTAATCCAAACCGATGAATAATCTCAGAGACCGTCCTCCTCTCCCTTCTCACACAAGTCTGATAATTCCGTAGATAACTTCCAAACCCTTAAATCTACAGTCTTCAATAACCCTCAAAATAAAATTAAACAGTTTGATTCGAAACAAAACTAGGGGTTCTTAGCCGAGTTTCTTGAACTAGCGCGAACAACGTTCGCAGCCCCTAAATATATCTTTGCCCAAGCATAAAATCTTATCACTTAGCTCATTCAAATAAATAAACCATTTAGCCTAGCCAACGGCAACCAAGTATCCCCGAAAAGTTCACGGATTCTCTGGACATATTCACGTTTATGAGACGAGAGTATGCCGCAGCTAATGGTTGTCTCTTACAACGTCATCTCATCTTACTACGTGATTTTGAATGTCCAAAACGTATTCATGTAATGTTTGATCAGATAAATATTGACAATTGTATGTTTTTTAATGAAGGCTGGTTATAGGTTTCATTACTATGAACATTTATGAATAATATCTTAAAAACAAGAAAATAATTACTTATAATATGTGCAACTACACAAAAGTCTTCCTTTTAGATTTCACACTCACCACATAACTCATCCTAAACAAATGCAATTCAGCAGATTTCACTATCGTGACTAACGTCTGCGAACTCACATTAAATTCTTTTCTTCAACGAATGTAATTAAACAGAATACTCTTTTAAAGATTACCACTTTCATGAAAATTACCGCTAAGCTATGGTAATGACAACTTTTAGCAATTTTTACACAACCCTTTTTATAAAATGAACGTTATTTACTTTAAAATGATTATATATTTCACAACTTTTATCCTGTTTATACTCCGTCACATTTACATATTATAATTGGTGCATAATCCGTTGTTAATCTCACGTAGTAATTTTAATCTCGTAAAGCGATATTTTCTTCTTTAGGGCGACATGCATGAGGCATTTCGTTGAGAATGCAAATAAGAAAGTTCAACTAAAATTAACGAATTACTTGTATCGTCTTTATGATCACACCAAGTTTGAGAATCGTCTAATTGACTGCGACATCGCTGCTTTTTCGTTCCATTCCGTCAAATTTACAATCTCTGACTTTAAGGAAAACATTCACTTCACATAGGCCAGAAAAAATAGGATTTTCATGAGGTAAATTTGTGAAAATAATTACATCAGCAACATAATTTTCAAAGAAACATTTATCTACGAATTTATTTTCGAAAATTCTGTTAGTTTCATAAGTTTCTATATTTTTACAGATAAGTTACATTTTTTGATCTTCCTCTAAAACGCCACAGTGAAGAGTGGTGTGATTCTTGTCATCTTAGTTGAGAAAAAAAGGCCAGCCTACGGAAAAATAGCAAGCATTATGGATTATGCGTGCAAAAAAATTTATATTTTCAAGGTTTGGGGTTGCGTTTAAATAATAGTTACTTTAATTACGAAGGTAAATTCTATAAAGAGATCTTTGGAGTTCCAATGGGAAGATGTTTGCCAGTGAACATTTCAGGAATATTCATGAATCATGTTATTGGAATAACACCGGTGGTACTCCTCAAATATGTTGACGATGTATTGGTCATAATACAGAAAGACGAAGTTGAAACATTTTTGGAAACTGAACGAAATTATCATAGGAAGATAAAAATTATTTGTTAGTGGGGGGAACAATTACAGCATTAATTTCCTACATCTAACGTGATGAAAAGTGGAGAAAGATTGTTAACAAAGTGGTTAGGAAACCAACAACCACCAATGTCCTATTATTGAATTATAAGTCAAACCACCAGATATAAATGTAATACAGCGTAGAACATGAATTAGGGGACTAAGAGTGACTGATGAAGTATTTGTAAAAGATATTAAATGCAAAGTTTTTTAAATTTTAAAAGATATTTGGTATCAAGAAGATTATAAAAAGATTGTGGAATAATGGTTTAGGAAGTAAGAAGAAAAATATTTTTAAATTGGGTGAAAGGACAAAAAGAAATAGGAATACGCAAATTTGTTAAACGTAATGATCAGCCAGCTGAACAGGATGCCGTAGAAGTTAATATGGAGTCAATAATTACTAATACAGGCCATTATTCAACTAAAGTTTACAGGAGTTTAACTTATTTAAACAGAATTTCCGAAAACGTTGGGAGGATATTGAGAGATCATGGATTTTCAGAAATTAGGTTGGCCTACAGACCATCGAGTAAAATAAGCAATTATATTCATAGTATGAATGAAAAAATTGGACTTGTGGATAACAAGGATGTAGTTGATAGTATCCCTTGCAAAAATTGTGATAAAATGTATGTAGGGCATATCAGAAATAGATTGCACATTGGAACTTTATACGACCATATAGTGGGTCATAAAAATTATAGTTGTGCTTAAATTAAGTGATTATTTCTCTATTAATAATGAGTAGGTAAATTATGTATATGTAAAACTAATGTTAAAAATGAATGTACATAATGCTATTATTTTTAATTAAGTATCATTTTGGGTATTTATAAACTTTTTATTGTATGACAATGATTATAAATTGTATATAATATTCACAATTTTAAATATAGTTTATAAGTATTAAATTGTATGGAATGGTGACACATCATTTCAGTTAAAATATATAAAGTATGAACGTAGTTAATTAATGGTTCAGTTGGCTGTTGGCAGTACTGTACGATTTAAACCGAAAAGTGTAGTGAGACATAAAAAAGTAATAATGTTTTGCTGATAGTAATTGAGTGTAAGCGTACAAGTGCGTCGTTTAATACTGCAACAAATGAATGTTTTTTATAATGTAAAATTCGCTGCCAATACTGGGAACATTGTTTTTTTGTTTTTAAATTACTATAGATGAATATAATGTCGACGTAGACAATTAAATAAATTGTTTTATTTAAACGGCCAAAAATATTGAGGACTGATTAGAGGTTCCCTTCTTGTAAATTTTATAAATAAATAAAAACGGGCCAGGTAACTTCATCAAACTGTAAAATCTTTCAAATATTTCATTGTCAACATTTTTCAGTCCATTAAAGTTAGAAGAATGATTTAAATGTTATACTTTTCAGTTCTATCTTAAGTATGTCTAAGTTACCGAGGTCCTAGGGAAGGCGAGCCTCATCAGGTATCACTTACTTATTCTTTTAGATGTTATATCTCTGTTTTCTTCAATTCCCAACAACCTAATTATTTCCAGCTTGTAATCACGTTATCTGATGCATATTATACAAAGTTCTATCATCTGTGTCAGACCGTCTGGAGTTAGTCTTCGTCGTGACGACAAGAGGTTTGGTAACACAAAATCACAGATTCATCGCGGACGGCTGCCGAATAAAACGAGCGACCAAACTGAAATGTTTATAGGAACTGTGCGTAAATATACGTATTTGGTAATTCTTCTCATGGAAATTATAAAAATGTTTTAAAGGATGCTAAAGCTGTGGTATTCCCCAGATTGTTCTCTTTTCTTATCAATTTCATGCACGCAACATCGTATTTTCTTTTCTCTGTTTATT
Organism: Eucriotettix oculatus; assembly: GCA_034510155.1. Classification (NCBI taxonomy): domain Eukaryota; kingdom Metazoa; phylum Arthropoda; class Insecta; order Orthoptera; family Tetrigidae; genus Eucriotettix; species Eucriotettix oculatus. The sequence goes on from CM067378.1 coordinate 4,293,611, forward strand.
TAAGTGAATAGCAGAAGTAACTGTAATTCGTCCAATTCTCGATGAGAGTATCAAACCAAAGTTAATATGAAAACAGTTATCTGTGTGGCCGAGCGATTTGTCTCTGAGGCGAAAGCGGCTCAGGGAAAAGTCGTACGTGTGAGTTTGTAAATGGGTTGAGAAAAACAAAATTACGGGTCTATATGGCGTGACGAGTTCCACGGGTAAGTAGGATGAGACGGACGAGCACTTAGCGGAGGACGATGTGTCAACAGTGCTGTGCAGTGCTGCCTGCCTGCACATTAGTGAGGTATGCCGGTCGCCACTTGCCACTCCCCCACTAATTATGCATACCTGGCCGCTCTTACACGAATCTCACCCGCTTCTTCTCCGCGGTACTTCTACATTTATTCCTCTCCCATTAACGATCTCCTCCCATAGGCTGAAAATTCTCGGCAAGATGGAACAAGCGCGCTCTTCTCCGTTCCGTGATTGGTCGACAGTTTCGTTATGGGCGGGAGTCATCGGCCCGTAACAAACAAAACACAAAGAATCGACTAAAGGACAAAAAAAACTGGCTGTGGAGAGTGTTGCCGATACTTTCTCCACATTAGACATTAAACGAAATCATTTTAGGAGCAGAACAGGAAGAATTAAAACTCTCGCATACTCACGTTTCCATGCTTGAAATCGTCTTACTACCAAGCGGTTTGTCAAAAATATTACTTATCTCCCCGTACCACTTTACACTGTCCTCTTTAGATTTCGAAGACTAATTACATTTGTACCTTGTCAAATTTAACATATTCTTTACTCATTCATGTTATGAAATGTTGCCATAATCTCTACTTCCTTGTGCCAGCAACATATTTTGTTTTATTTGATGAAATATATATGCACAATCTAGGTAATTCTACAAATATTAACATTATATATATATAACATGTTTATTGGTAGGCTTCTCAGACGGGACACTCCGGGTTTGAAGGTATGGTCCCGGCCAGTTTGTCATTTTGTCCTGGTTATTTGATGAAAATTGACGAATATACACATATTACAATATATAACCCGTAAATAAAAATTTTAATCGTTTTTATTACTGATATTTGAGAACGAGTTGAGACCGGCGCCGATTATATTGTATTGTAGAGTGAAGTCGAATTCTAACCCGATTTTTTTGTCTGTGTTTTCTTTTTGCAATTACATTATAAATTATAAGTTATACTTTTAGATTTGGCGAAATTGTAGCAATACGGACAGATCATTTAAGGTTAGTTATGACAAAAATAATTTAACTGATAAAATTGTTTGAATTTGTTGAGATAACTGCAATATTAATTTCGGCGATGTCGAATGTAGAGGAGAAAAAGTATTTACAGTCCATTGAAGAATAAAATAGTAAAAAATATTGTATGCATTGGCTGTGGTGCTCACATCGTACACAACTGTCTTCAAACGGCCGATTACTTTCGTTACTTCCAGCAATTGATAGAATACTACAATGGATTGACATCATATTTTCTTTCACAAGAAAATTGTCCCCTAATGATAAAATAGTTGTTTGAATGTGATTGTGGTGAAATAATGTAGCTGTGGTTCGTGCATGGGCAACACAAAATGTTTAACAAATCTATCATGATTATGGGAGCTACAGAAGTTTGTGCAACTGATATTGCCAGTGAGCTTGAAAAATTAAAAACAAACCTTGAGTAGAGGTGTAATAATAAATTTATATCTCAAGAACCAAAACAACTTAAAATTCTGGAAGGTAAAGTAACTACAGTTTTATTGGAGCAGAATGTTTTACTTAGATTAACAATAATCAATTAATTTGGCCTGAAATTGAAGCTTCCGGTTGGAAAATTAATGAAATTCGTTGAAATAACCCAGTTAACTTAGATAAAATAATTGATGAAATTGTGTTTATAAAGTCTTCTTGGTCAGAAAACTATGCCATTTAAAAATATTCAACTATTTAGTCATTTCAAAGAAAAGAACATTTCATTGCCTAATCTTTCTCAAGTTATCTGCGCATGTTGAAAGAATATTTTCAACAATGAATAATATATGGTCTGAAGAAATGGGTAAAATGTCTGCGTCAACAGAAAAACTTTTTATTACGCTGCAGAGCCAATAATGTACTAAATTTTAGTGAATTTTCTACTCGATTATAAACAATAAGGACTTTTTATAACATGTTCACAACAGTGATAAATATTATAAATAAATGGTATTGTTGAATTAGCCCTCAACAGTAACTGTTGCTGACTAACATGATCCCAAAATAATGTATTGAGTGTTTATTGTTAATTTTTTAAGCAAATGCGTAGTTATGATTTGGATTATGTAATTATTGTCTGTTTGTTAAACACACTTTATTAGTGTATTGTAGTTTTCGTTTTTAATTTTTTCATATTTGCTATTATATCGAAATATGATTTATAATTTTACTTCAGTTTTTTGTGTATTTTAGAAAATAAACATCCTACCACAGCCCTCGTTGAATAAAACGCCTCCTTCCCAGAAAAAATCAAACGGACGGCCTTATTATGAATTTTGAACAAATTCTCTAATTTGTCCCGGTTTGAAAAGAAGAAATTATGGTAAGTCTAGTTATTGCCAACCAAATTATAACATTTGTTGCTTGACGAAACATTCATTAACCTGATTATTAGTTAAAACAAAGATTAGAGCAAACACTTTTTTGTAAATAAGAATATTTTTTGTTATTTTATTTTGATTATGTTACTCAAATATTCAGATTACTGTACACAGTAATTTTTATATTGACAAATACGTATCATCTGAATACGGCCGTCATTCTCAGGCTTACAATCAAATAAAACTGCATGAAATAGTATCATATATTATCCTAAAGAAATTCTATGCAGCTATTTGCGGCCCCTGCTTTTGTATTCAAAAGTCGGCAAGCAATTTAGTCTGCGTCCGTTTTTTAATTTACTCCGTTCAAAAGGGGCCAAGAAACACGCGCGTTAGGTCTATATATTCATATGTGTTCAACAATTGTATTTTTCATTCATTGTCTTTGATTCAAATCTACAGAATTCATAGTTACAACTTAATAGTAGCGCTATATTTGAGCAAAATTTGCCGATCATATACTTCAATTGTTAGGCAGGAAGATGCTGGTGGAGCGAGTCGACCAATTGTTGTATTTAACCTACACCAACATGTCGGAAACCCGAGACCAAAACGTGTATTTCACTTCATAACCGCTCTAACACGATTATGGTAATAAACAAAAATAAATTCCATAGGATTTATTTTCTTAACTGTCTTTTGTTAATGGTAATGTCAAAAGAGAAAAATAATAAAACCGATTATATTTTAGTATTAGGGGAGTCAGAAGGACTTGGAATCCATAATAAATGGCATGAACGTGGTTTTGGAGAAAGAGTGACAATATGAGGACCAATAGAGGGGAATCCAAGGTAATGGAGTGTAATATGGGAAACATTGGAATAACAAACGGTGCTAGATTGGGAAGGGATATTTTGAAGGAAGTAAAGGAATGGTAGAAGTATAGTAAACATAAACAGTAGGACAGCACAGGCAAAAAAGAGGAATTTACGTTCGGGTAATATAGAGTGAATATTAGGAAATCTTTGCTAAAAACGTTTGTATGGAGTGTGGAGTTATATGGGTGCAAAACGTGGACGGTACGAAAAGAATAGAAGACTTTGAAATGTGGTGCTGGAAATCGGATGGGTGGATAGAGTAACTAACCAGGAAGTTCTAAGCAGAATAGCGGAAGAGCGAACAATAAGGAGGACGTTGAGCAAGACAAGGGATAAATTAATAGTTCACATTCTAAGACATGATATTCTTGCAAAATTAGCATTAGAGGCAAGTGTGTGATGTAAGAAGAGAAGAGATAGGCCAAGGATGGGAAACGTTAAGTGATTAGGATGTGGTAGTTATGAGGAAATGAAATGGCTTGCGCTATATAGGTTATCATGGAGTGTTACATCAGACGAGTCTTAGGACTGAATACCACAACAACAACAATGTCAAATATTGTAAAAAATTGGTACGCATATGTATCAAAATTTTAAACAATGTTTAAAAATAGAAAAGGATATTTTTTGGGAAAAAAAGCGAATTGATCGTTAGCTTTATAACTATACTGGATAATTAATTGTTTAATATTGTTGATGAATAGCATTGAAATAGAGTAAAACGTAAAATAATTTGTGTGTTGATAATATAACATATATACAAAATATGTATGCTCATGGGCGTACCCAGCGTTTAGTCTGGGAGGAGAGGAAAATCAGTAATTTCCTGTTGTTAAATAGTGCAACATAAATTCTAATGTGCACTTAATACACCAAGCACTTACGTAATTATTTATGTATTTCATTAGTTTCCTCGGATCATTTGTTAGATAGCTTAAACAACTTGTGTGAAGGAATTACCAAAACTATTTACTAGTTTACTCCCTGCAGTCTTTATTCAACCATAGTTTATCTCAGCCAGGAAATATGTAGGACTGTTTCGTCGTTTGGATAGAAAGTTTCTGCGTGTGTAATCATGGTTGTTATATGAAAATTCAAGATTATCCTCCAAACAGCTAGTCTTTAATTCAGTGATGGGCAAACTACGGCCCGCGGGCCAGATGCGGCCCCCTCAAACGTTCTATCCAGCCCGTGGAACATTATTCCTAATCTGACGAATAAGAAAAGAATACAGGCTGTAAGAAAAATAAATGTTTTCCTCTTTCTTCCTCTCTATCGTTTTGTATCAGTGACGACATACAAATTTACTACCTTAGCCTAGATATTGGAATGTTATGTAGAGAGTGAGAGGCAAATGGCTGCCGATAACTTTGTAGCGAAGAGTAAAATTGGCAACGGAGCCTCCTCGCAGTACCAGTACCCTCCATCATCGAAAAACGTTTATTGATTTAGGCCAGTCTTAGCGTTCTTGCTTTTCTTTGTTTTACTCTGCATATTGTACAAAAATTATCCCTAAGATGTTATCTATGAAACGTAAATTCCATTTTTCACGAATTTTCACAAATGAATGGAGTTGGAAGTACTTTTTCATAACTCTGTGGATAAACCACTGTAGCGCGACCTTGCATAGAATAATGGTAAAATTAAATAAATTTGGTAGTTAGAAATGCGCAGCAGCTAGACACGTACACGTACGCGAATACCAAAAACTAAATTTTTTTTTGCTTTACCGCATGAATGTAGGGGTCATGAGTCACCACAGCTATCTATATTTGTTGCCGCTGCAAATTTAACAAAGACAGCATATTTTGTAAAAAAAATTCAACACTCGTACAGTCACAATTATTTATAAATTTTTAACATAGCGGAGATTTCGATCTCTACTCAGATAATATTAATCGATTCTCTCGATTAAAATCTATTCATACTCACACTGAGTTCCGTCATACACTACTGTACAATAGTTAAATTGTATTTTACAAAACATATGACATTCAACATTATTCGAGTGCACGTTTCTGAAGCATACATTGATATCGATTCTTTAACCGATAAAATGCAAAAAACGGCCAGCTATACGCAAATAGAAATTGTCGAAAATTTCGACGCAAACGAAATGAAGCTTAAGATGGTGTTCATATGTACTTTTATAAATTATTGATGAGTATAGATCTTTATTTGCTAAGTAATTGGCCTCCAAAGTGACGTCAAAAGTGGTCGCGGCAAAATTTTGTGCCGACTTTGGCATGAACAGATGTCAGAATTGCCAACTATAGCACTATTCTGTGCTAGATGTTGTATCGATAAGCCACGTTTTACCTTAATCTTGCTGCTATAGTTGATTTGACAAGGGATCAAAGTTGGCCCTTTCAGGTGACAGCCCACTCAAGATTATTTTTCATCTTTTGAACCTGTTCTAATATTTTGTATTCTTACAGTTTACTTTCTTACAAAAATTTATGAGATTTGAGAAGGTCGAGTGGGAACCTTTAGTGATTTGACATGGAATGACCCAACTGTCAAGGCAAATTAATTTGCTTAACCTAATATAAAAACCAGCAGAAAAATTCTGTAGAGGTTTCCAATTCTTTTTTGCTGCATTAGGTTATCCAAATGACACATGACATAATCGCCTTTAAAAATTCAAAACCCTTTGCAACACTCGCACACACACACACCATTCCTATCGACATTATTTTGTTTCTAATAAAAGTAACGCTAAATGCCTATATACTTCCAGTGAAAAAAGTTATTCCACGCTACAAATTAACTCAATGAATCACATGGAACTGAATTGCAAACTCCACTAGGAGTTGTTTCATACTCTAGCTGCCAGCTACACTCAAGAAGAATAATTAAATCTATTCAAAATTAGTACTTTGCTGTTGTTTACAAAACTTCATACTTTTTCTATTATTAATATTCTTTTACCAAACCAATTTTCTTAAATAATAATGTCAAGTTTAAAAAAAAATTATTATAAAATACTAAAAAATATTCATGTCTCAATACCACAATTTTGGGCAGTGTTGCTAAAATACAATGATACAACGTGTCATTTAAAATATCCGTGTTTGTTTCTACCGTTTTTAACGACGAAAGGGATCCAAAAACATCTAATGTCTCCTAGGTCCATGTCTAAATTAAAGCGAAATCTTACTAGTACTGTGAGTCTGCCGACGTTCCGGCAGTCAACAGTGACCCGTGTGTACGCTGTGGAAACTGATCGCAAAGTTCACATTGCTGTAACGTAATATTTTTAAAACTACAAGATAGCACTACAAACATTCCAGAATTAACAAGTAATTCACAATATAATAATTCATATATTAAATAAAATTTTGTGTATCAGTTTTTACATTTTAAAAAATTAACATTTTTGTATGTGAAGCATTTTGCTCATAAATGTAGAATAATGCTTGCTTTCTACATCTAAATTTTAACATTATGCCATTCAATTCTGTGTATTTTTTTTAAATGTATAGGTTTATTTATTTGTTGTTTTAAGTTTGAGAAATTTACGTCAATTCTTGTTTGAAGCTTACGCTTAGTTGGACCAATATAACAATCTTTGCAGTCTAAACAATGAATTTTCTCACGACATTGTGTTTATGAAAATTATTTATACATTCTGTAATAATTTTCACAAAATTAAATTATTAAAAGATCTAAATATTACCCTAAAACTGTACTGGCAAAAAAATTAATTATGTATATTGCATTTTCTCTAAATATGGTAAGACAATGAATCCCATTTTTTTGCTATTAATAGTTGCAGCTAATTATTTATAGGTCAAAGTATTTATTCTACTTCTAACATATTTATTACTTTGTTGATGCAACCAAAATAATCTAATAAAAAAGATATAGTTATTAATAAAACTAGGAGACTAGTAAATTAAAAATATAATATTAATTTTTTTCCAAAATTCTCCTTGTGGAATTTGTGGTGAGATAATTTGATAGTTTTGTCTACCAAATTGGAAACAAAAACTCGTTTCTATAGGTGGGGGTGGCTAGAATTTTTTTTTAATATTCTACCTGAGTAGATATTGTTTGGGTATGCTCTACACACTTGATTACGTGCGGGGTACACAAAGCCAAGATGAATGTGATTTGTCCAACTTTTCTTGTCCCGGATTTTACAGACCTTCCACAATTTCAATGAAATGTCACTTTGTTTCACAAATGAATGTATAATGTGAACCCCTTTCAGCATGGGAGAGAACAATTCGTAGTGGTGGGGATAGACAAGAATCACTCGAAAACTAACCCCCAAGACAGATATAGAATAAACACCAAATTCCGCGATCTGAATTCTTGCTATCGTGAGGGGTGGAGTGGAGACTGTTCAAATTAAGAACATGAAATAAAATTATACAGGTCATTGATTGGTTGATATGAAAATCAGCCCCGCAGAGTCGGCTGAAGAGGGGATGGCGGAGGAAGGAGAGTTATTTACCCTGCAACATCAGACACAAACCTAGTACATAAAGAAATCTGAATTCGCTTCATTCGTTTACACAAAATGATAAAGTTTAATTTGTTACAAATATGTAAAATTTTTAAATAGTTTTTAGATCTGCGTTGCTAAAGCTTATATCTGACAACTCTGTTTTGTTCCCTGAGAAATAAATTATTTTCGTTTCATAAAACCAATAATGGTATTACAATATAAAATTTCCAAAAGAAATATAACTCAAATTAAGTTTTAGTAAAAATATTAATTTACGAGTAAAATGTATTATCAAATTGGCTCAGTCGGTAAAGCAAAAAGAATCTATGCAACTTCTAAACGGCTGCTCCCGGGAACGCGGGTGACAAATGATATAAGTGAAATAAAAACAATCGCGAATCAACGAGAATGGTTTTATTGGAAAAGCCGGGTAAAAATGCCGTTACCAGATATTCCGCCTGGTGACGTCGTTCTTGGTTTGCCGTTACCGGATCCTCTTCTAGATCCTCTAGCGCCTCTTCTTCAGATTAAACCCGCATCAAATGTTATCTTTTTATTTTCCGTACTCCCACCAAATGAATCTTCTTTCTCGAAACATGCAGAATTTAACTTTTAGACATGTTACTTCCTCAGCCACTGCTCTCTCAGGACAGCTCCCGGGACCAAACCACTCTCGCTTTTCGTCCTGCTGTACGCCAATACAAAAAAAACTAAATTATTTTTGCTTTACCGCTTCAATGTAGGGGACATGAGTCACCACAATTGGGTGAGTATGATAGTATTTGTGATTTTGTGAACTTATTTAAAAAGAGAAATTTCATCTATTTGTTATTGAGGTATTCAGTCCTAAGACTGGTCTGATGCAACCCTCCATGCATATCTTACGCAAGCCTTTTCATTTCCTCATAACAAGCACATCCCCTATTCTGTTTAGAACTTCCTCGTTTGTGATTCTATCCTCCAATCTGATTTTCAGCATTCGTCTATAACACCACATTTCAAAGCCTTCTACTCTTTTATTTTCCGCAACTCCAACTCCACGTTTTTCACCCATATAAGGCAATAAATACGATCATTTTAGCAACGATTTCCTAATATATATTTCCTTATATTACCCGTAAGTAAATTCCTCTTTTTCGCGAAAGCCTTCCTTGTCTGTGCTATCCTACTCTTAATGTCTACTATACTTCTACCATCCCTAGTTATTACGCTTCCCAAGTAGCTGAATTCCTTAACTTCCGTCAAAATATCCCTTCCCAATCTAACATACTTTGTTATTCCACTTTTTCCCCTACTACACTCCATTACCTTGGATTTCCTTCTATTAATCTTCACATTGAACCATTTCTCGAGGACCCCGTTCATGGCATTTATTATGGTTTCCAAGTCTTCTCCTGACCCCCCTAATATTACATTCATCTGTTTAAGTAACTAATTTTGAAAAACAATTTATATTTTGTAATACTGAGATTTAATAATCGCAGTCGATGGAAACCTTTTTCCAATCATAATTAGTGTAAGTTTATTATTAAACAGCATTTAGCATTGGGTGTGTTGCTTGCGTTTCATACAAATCTAAACAGAGGAATGCATTGTTACAATTATTATTTAACACATTATAGATACCACTTAGAGTAAGGTTAATACAATCATACTCGTGTTGAGGAGAAGCGAATGTATGTCAATCGGGTTCCATTTCAAAACGAACACTGGCTTTCCGAGAGGAGCGAAGAAATTCGAAATTAAAAATAAAAAGTGTTATTGCTTTTTATTTCGATTTATATTTTATGTGCTGTCATCAGGATTCTGGATCTGAATACTTAATGTATTTATAAACTGCTTATTATTATAGACATTACATATGATAGACCATTGTTAAATGATGGAATTATTTTGTTTCTTTGGTCGCGCTTAAGTTATTACTGCACTGTGTTTGGTTTCTTTGTCGCAGGAGAGAGGAGAGAAGAGAGAGGAGACAGGTGCACCTCAGATACCGAGAAAATGTTCTGTGTTAGATGGGCTGTGACGGACCAGTACAACACGACCTCTCAACATTTCCAATTAAATGAGCTCAGCTTTTTATCAATGATGAACACTGATTAATCACTAGTTATAAGGATCTCGGAACACATGACACATTAGTGATCTGTGTTTTCGTAATGTTATGGACGTGAAGTGGAAATTAAATACTTCTTTAACATGAATTTAGGCTCTTCGACATATTTTCCACTTTATACCGACAGATTCATTTGTAATTTATACGCTGCCTAGTGCCGTGGCCTTCTAATAGTAATGAAATGAAAACTTGCTTTTACTAACCGTCAACAGCCGATTAATTCTACGTGGGTAAACTACTGAAACTAGATGATACAATTAATACTGCGCAGCTGGTAAATATAAGGTGAGTGCGAAAAGGCAAAGGCTTACTTAACGTCATAATGGCGTGTGGCTTAATGCAGTTTGTTTTTCTCCGTTGATCGTCATTACGTCGGTAGCGATAAAAACATTATTTATGCCCTTGAGATAAGAAACAAAGTAAAACTTTAACAGGCGTCGCATGTATAATGAAGAGAGGAAAATAATAAAGTTTCTGAGTAACATACAAGTAAATAGGATTGATATTTGTCTCATTTGCGAGACAAGTATAGTAGTTCTGAAACAGTATTGTATTAAACAATACTCACCTCTACTACACTTTGCAATGCGTTATGCCAATTTAAGCCCTGAATGCAAGATAGATGTATAGACAACCAAAATGTCACGCTTGTTCATACATTTTTAATTATTAATCACGTCATTTAAAAGAAATTCTTTTCTGTGATAGATTGTAATAAAGATGGCTTGATTAATGGTTGTGGAGTAATATATACTGAAATATAACGCAACCTAGTAGTTCATATTATTCGAAATCTCTTGGCAAGAACAACGTTCAAAATTTTCTGAGAATTTCAATAAATAAATAAATAATCTGACATTAAGAAATATAAATAAACAGTATAGCCAATTTATAAACAACAATTTTATATTTATTTAACGCGTCTACTACATTTCGTCCATATTTGTGGACTTTATCTGGGAAGTTTTAAATGCATAACATGTGTCGTGGACTTCTTCCTGTGACGTTTTCAGCCGTAACCGTCACATGTTACTTGATGAAGTCCACAAATATGGGCGAAACGCCGTAGATGTGTTATATATATTTATATACATAGTTTGACCCATCTGAAACAGTACGTGTGAATACATCGTGTCGTGATACTAACTCAATTCTAGTTGGAATGGCACTGATTGGAATAAACCAATCCTCGAAGTGGTCGAAAATTTTTATGTTGACTTGCAGGAACAACTCAATTGAAACATCTGTGAGGCTTCTTTGGTGTTGATAATTGTTTCATACGCCTGTATACCAACCTGAAATATCAAATATAAATATATATATTAGATGGAGACCCGGCGTTGCCCAGGTATTTATTTATATTATCCCTATACATTATTTAATTCTTGGTCAACACAAGACTAAATGAGCAACTAAAACATCACAATATGAACCTCAAATATACTCCCAGTATATTGACAGTCAAAATACTCCCGGTACAATAGAAGACTAAACTATTTTCATTACTCTGACAGAATAGAATTCCTTCCCCACTTAGATGAATTTTTGCTTAATCGCATGTTAAGGGTATGTAACACAGCGACCCCCTTAACACCGGTTTCGACCCAAAAGCTGATAATTTCCTTGTTATTTTCATATGACTCATTTCCACCCCCATCCCTCACATGCTGCAAAGGGTTGAAATTGTACACAAATATTGTAATTAACCTCAAGAATTCTTTTTCAACTGAAATTTGAGCTTTATTACACATAAAAAATCCACCAATTCCACCCCTCCCCCTAGGGGAGTCGTTCGGAACTTATATATCAAACGTTCTTAGGTAATTGTTACGTTTTACCGTATGTTTTGTCACCTATCGCCTGAACCCAACGGCTTGGGTTCTTCCGGAGCAGTGGTAGATCTCGTTTGAGAAATTCCCATGGCGTTTCATCCAAACGCTGCCTACGTTTTTCTTTAGTCTCATTGTCTCGAAGATTATGAACTCGACTTGCGTTACACGTACGGCAACCGAAACTTTGACGCCTCTTATCACTAACAATAAATAACACTACGATAAACCTCTAAACACACATCAAAACACACGTAACACGGCAAGTTTTGCTCTTGCGAAAGAAACGGTAATTGAATACAAATGAATGTCAATTTAAGACCACTTAATTAGCTCGTGCTTCCAGTCCAGTCGTTGACAAAGAAGAGAGAAAAAGAGAGCTTATGATCGGTTCACGGCATACCTTATAAGTCGCAGTTGGTTTTGAACTTCAAATCCGTTCAGCCGTTTCGGAGCATAACAAATCAAGAGTATAGAAAACCCGCGGTTCCGTAGTTATGTTTTCTGAAATTTTCCAATTTTCTACGCAATTTTCTTAATTTTTCTTTCCAGAAGAACATTGTACAGAGTAATAGAAAACTTATAAAAAAAGAATTAAAATGGTAAAGTCGTTCTCAAGTTATAAATAAAATTATTTTCAGTCGCGCCAACAGCTAAGGTAATTAGCGACTTCTTTAACATGTAGGGGATCTTATCTTCCTTGTAAAGGTTACTCGACTTGGGAACACAAACACACAGGCCGGCTAGATATAAAATTGTTTGCTGATAAATTGGCTCCATTGTTTATTTATTATACTGAGTAAGTGTAAATAATAACAACCTCTGCGTAATAGAAAACCTCACCAAAGAAAGATACTTGAAAGTGGGGATAGTGACGAATTCCCACTTGAAAATAGAATAATACAGGGATCATGCCTTGTAATGAGTGTATGTGGCAATTGCCATTTTGTCTTCACTGGGTGATGAATTTCCCATATTGGAGACAGGAGTTCAGGTTAACACCAAAGTGCCAGAGAGGCGAGACATCCGGTTTCAGAACGTGATAGATCCACCGTTTGGTGACTTCAAAATCCAGTTTCTTGATTCCGGGAATTTTTGAAGGCCAGAAATTTGGGAGGGAAATCGCCGGCGAAGCTGAATTTAGATTGGAGGCTGAAGGGAAGGTGATCCGCCATGCATCTCGTAGTGGGGTGAATGAACGAGAGGACCTGCGAGGATGTATGGGAGAAAGTTAGTCAGTTGGAGATGTGAAGAAGGAAGAAGTCTAGAAGGTGCGTGATGTTCGATCCACGGCACGGGAGTCGTGGAGGAGAAAGATGAACGTTGAGCATGGAGAATTGAACAAGTAGGATGACAGGAGTCAGGAACGCTCTCCAGAGGCGAAAAGAATTCGTGGAAGACGGACCTAAAGATGCCGGTGAAAGGACGAAACTGTTTACGATCCACAATAAATCTCAGGTGTTTTAGTGCCAACATCGTGAAGCGCGTGATTACGATTTTGTTGCTGCCTGATAAGCCCATAAAAATTACTCTTAGGTAGATAGAGTCTTACTAAATGCAATTGAGCTAGCCGTGGTAAATTTTTAAATTGGACCCTAGAGTTTATTAATTATTGTTGTTTTTCTGTAAATAAATTTAATTTGTTTTTATTTAATCTAATCCAATAATTTATTTTGATTTAGATAAAATCTAAACCCCAAAGTACATTATAGCCTTAATGTTTTCTAATTCTTGATAGCCGTGAACGGCATCGAACCTGCAATCTGCCCTACGGTTGAGACCCTAAATTTAAGCAGATAACATCATACTCTTAGATAGATGCCCATTCTTGGAGAATTAACACAGAAAGAATGAAGGAAGATAAACTAAATTACAGAGTTGGCTGACAGCTGTGGAGTCTCATTTAAATCTGCAAAAGTAAAAGCGATCCATTTCTCAAGAAACTACAAATTTTAACCTATATCGCTCGGGATTTACAATTACCCAATTGCAATAACCAAGGAGATGAAAAATGGGTCTGTATTGGGACGCTAGATTAACATTCAAGGCACACATTAACCACTTGTTTATGGATACCAAAAGAAGCCTATTACTATTGAAAGATCTAGAGCCTACGCCTCAACGCTGGAGCTCTTCTATGGAGCACTAATTCTGTCGAAAGTAGACTAGCCTCCCATATTTACTTATAGACACACAAAAAAGATACAGAACAAGACATTTAGAATTATATCCACTTGGTTAAGAAGAACTCTGATTGGCCGGCTAAGAATTGAGTGTAGAACTACACGACTGAAAACTAGAAGAAAAGCCTTTATGGTAAGATAAGCTTGCACATCTGCAGCATCTTCAACTATGTATTCCAGCCTCTTTGCATACAGCCTACATAACCCTCTCCCTTTCAACTCGGCCATCGAAATCTCACTAACAGTTTATCTCTACCTCGCATAGACTCTCAGGGTCCCCACATGGAAACTCAATTAAATCCCTACAGATACCTCTCTGATCTAAAGTGGCACAAAGCTTAGAAACTACGATGTCTGGGAGAAAGAAGCTCGTAAACTCCAGAAGGAATATAATTACCCAGAATCATATACACTGACGCATCCAGGTTAGGGATGGCGTACGCTGCGCATTTGTAACTACTAAAACCTATATAAATCCGCATCAATAGATAAGGAGGCATCTATAACCACAGCAGAAATATATGCACTACTCGTGGCAACCAATTTCTGTGAGTAAACTTCTTATGCAAATACCCTCATTCTGACTCCCTAGCCACCATCAATTCACAAAAAATTATTTCTCCCCACCAATTTTCAAAATGGCGAGGATTGACCAAATTCGCGGGCAATTGGTGACGTGTAATTCCAAAATTGAAAAATATGATTGGTTATCAAGTTGGGGAGAGAAAATGACGTATGACGAAGAAGGTGGGGAAAGAAGACAGTTGGTATGGGGAACGAGAGAAGAACAGACAGTCAGGAGAAAGTTGGACAATAAGCCCAGAGTCAGCAATTATTCTCGTGGGCAGGAGAAGGAAGGCGGAAACCAGCCATCCACCTCTACTACTTGGCGTGGAAGCAGTAAGTGGAAAATCAGTTGCAGAGTCCAGCGATATTAGATATCAGATGCCATCAGCGACTACACAGCTTCATCATCTTCCTCCACCACATACGAACATCCGAGACGGAGCAGCCAACAGCTCAGCAATAATAAGAGCCCAACCAAATTAATTGCAAGATGTTCTCACGTTGACACGGTAATTAAAGTTTTTTTATTTAATTTTTAAATAAATTGTTTCCTTTCTTTGCATAATTTCTAAGGGGTTAAATTTAACGGCGCGGTATGTTTTCTATATTTAACATACAATTGAAAATATTCATTTGAAACCACCGCGTAGTGAGTAGTGAGATCACTCTCATAAACACAGGTACGTCAAGAGCTTGCTTACCAGTAGCGGCTTCTTTTATTTAAAAGAAACTTTAATGTCGAATTTAGTGCTAAGGTCTTTAGCAACAACACATACAATTACAAAAATTTTAAAAATAAAGAGCATTTACAAATAAAACTAATTTGAAGAATTCTGAAATATTGCTGCCAATCCATTAAATTATCAACATTTGTCCGTTTTCAGGAACATGTTCTTGACTTTCTTGTTGTCCACCGTAGGGTGTTTCCGATAATTGTTGAGACTGGATTCATTCCAGCATGGTTTGGTATTATTGTCCTAATGTTAATCGAGTTTTTCGTCTTTAGCGTTTCATCCGCCGACTTGGTGATTATACTGCAGAAAACCTTTTTTAAATTTTTCAATAAATCTAGTTAGGTTTTATTTTCTTTTGCACAGGCTGTTGGAAGTTCCACTGCAAGAGGATCGACTACGTACATGAATCTGGATCCATGGATGATGCTCTAGATTGATTTTTTATCGTCTGGTTAGGTTATTGTTTAGGTTTTTATCTTTGGTTGTAGGGTATATTACTTTTAACATTTCCGGGGATACTTGATGGCCGTTGGGTGGATTAAATGATTTTTTTATGTGAATGTGCTTCGTACGTTGTTCGCGCTAGTTCAAGAGACTCGGCTAAGAACCCCTGTTTTTGTTTAGAATCAAACTGTTTAATTTTATTTTGTGGACGGCCAGAGTTAACTAGGGTTACTGACGTGAAAGTGATGCAAAGGAAGCTCTTGGAAACAGCATAAGGATGGTCGTGAATTTTTTTATGTGGGGGGTTAACAGGCTACTTGAGGGTGATCCTGAAACAGGCAACTCCCCTTTATTAACACAGGAAGGGAATTTAAAAAGGGGAATGTGGAATATATGAAAATTAAGTTATTCAAATTGTTTTTTGTGGTTTTCTATACTCTTCAAGTATTTTGATGATTGTAAATATAAAACCGTTTAGGTATATTCCAAAGGTTTTTTCGTTGTTCGATGAAATGACATGTGCAACTTTATTGTTTTTTAAAGCAAAACTTTTTATGGATTGTACCAAGGTTGCGCCTTCTCCATGTTAACAAAAAATAAATTAAAAGATAATTAATATTTCTCCATAATTATTAGATATACGGTCGGTATAAAACGAATTTGTAGTTTTCCAGTAGTGTTATACTCATAATTTCTAATTTATTTATTTTGTTCAACCCTTTTTTCCAGTTTACTGTGCCAACCTCATTTTTCTCATTCATAACCCTATCTTCTTTATCCAGCAAATAAGTACCTTCCAAAATTATTCTGTTCAATGCATTGCCCTCCTTACGCATTATTTTGCAGCGTCTTTGTCATTTCCTTTATGGGGTTTCAATCTATACTCCTACCATATGTTCGTATGTCCATGGAGGAATGCCTTAATTGTACAGAGCAATAATTTTTGAAGATTTAAAAATTCCCGCCCCGTCCACCCCTACTCCTCATGATGGTAGCCGTGTCTTCTGATTCCCTATTCGTCAAGATCACATGTACAAAATTGGGTCGAAAATGCTCAACGGGTTTAGGTTTGTATGCGGATCATATATTTATTGTAGAGATTTTTTATAAGTTTGTTCCGGTTGAGAATAGAATTAACTTTAGGTAGTCTAATGTTTATATATTTTGATACAAATTTAAGAGGATAGTACTTGGTCAGTAAAATGTTTTTAATGTAATTAAAATTTTGAAAATGTTGGAAAGGATGAGATAATAAGACATTTTTCAACAAAATTGCTTACTATAGCTGACTATAGTTTATAAATAACTGGACAACCAGGTAAAATGTGACAGTACGAAAGTTTGCTTTATCGTAAGAATTAGTCTGAAGACGATGATAACCCCCGCAAACAGAGACCTCTAAATCAACACTCAAAAGTGAATTGTAAATTCTGATTACATCATTTCAACAGTGTTAACAGTGCATTAATAGTTTTAAGGAATATAATGCACATATGTGTGATAGGTGATAAGCTTATAGTTAAAGTTGAGAGAAAACACGTCTCCAAGAAATGAATTAATGTAGTGTCGTCGACAAGAGAATGTGTGTGGGAGAGAATTGCACGTACTTTAGGATGTGATGGAGACGTGGAAATATTGCCTCTGTCCGTGAGAAATAGTAAGAGCGGAAAGGCGATGAATAAGTTGATGTGGTAGGTGGCGCGGCGGAGCCGAAAGCAGAAAGCGGCGAGCAGCGCCGAGCCGTCTGGCTGAGCGACGGCTGAGCAGTGAGCAGTGAGCTGAGGAGTGAGCTGTGAGCTGTGAGCTGAGGAGTGAGCTGTGAGCTGTGAGCTGTTGGCGACCAATCGCGGAGCACGCCTCACGTGTGGTGCGGTGCAGTGCAGTGCAGTGTGGTCATGTACAGACGTGCCTTCTTACCCCATGTCGGTGGACACCTCGTAGACAGAAAAGGTAACCATCACTCAATTAAACCCATCGTACGTCACGCCTAAATTAATATTGTGTTTAAAAATTGTCATATAATTATTTGTAAGTGATTGATAGCAAGATCGATGTAAGAAAACTGAAAATCCTGTTTCTGTTGTTATTAATGGCTCTTGAATCTTTACAAGTGAATAATTCATTTTTTATTAAGGAAACGATAACCCGTCAAACAAAAGCATCGTTGATTAGGAAATGCTTCTCAAAGAATAGGATCACTTAGTCGGGATTCTTTCCATGAGCCTCAGATTTAGCCCGCAGTACGAAAAACTCAATATCTTCCAACTTCCGCCCATAGTTCTTACTGTTACAAATGTACAATGTATTTTTCAGTATATTAAAATCCAAAAAAATAGTTTTTACTATTAATATTCGAAAACTAGAACGTTTCAGAACATAGTCACGTCTTCACACGAATTCAAAAGTAAGTATCGAGCCACTATTTGGTAAAGATTTGCTTAAGTAAATTTAATTTACATAACATAATTTACATTTGGTTATTCGATGACATTTTCTTCCTTACATTTCATAAAATGCTTTAAAATTGTGGAAATGAAATAAACAGTTTAAATTAAGGTAATATCAATCCGTATTCACTTATTTGACGAGTATTCCTATACAGAACAAATTAGTATTAGTTGCGCGACAATTCTGTATTTTCACGCGCATAATTTTGTAACGCATAATTTTTATTAGTTGATAGGAAATAAAAATACAACCCATTACGACTTAATATTTGATAGTAATGTCTTTTACGGTTTGATCTTGTATGATTCCACCAGGTTTGAGAAGTAGTCGTGGCTTAGCTCAGCTCCACGCCGAGCCGCGCCGTTCGCAGGGTGTTTGTTCCAATATGGATTTGCTTGAAATTCGTACGTGTACGTGTACGTGTAGGTATTTGTGGGGTACTCTTCTTCTAGTCCAGCTTTACCATGCAGGACGTGATATTTCCGCGACGCGACGGTTGCTGGAACTCGGCGCAGGAATCCCGCCGGGCGAGTCCTGAAAAACACCGGCACACGTGCATTCCCTGGAGCAGGATACACTACACGCTGTGCCTGTGCCTGTGCCTGTGCCTGTGCCTATGCCTGGGCCTGGGCGGCAAACACGTGCAGACACAATTAGGCAGACCTTTAAATCCCTCGCCAATGTCGAGTCGTGTCGCGTCGCGTCCGCGAATTTCCTCTCCGTCGCCATGGAGCATTAGCAAAGTCTCGTTCATACGGGAAAGCAGCACTTTTCTTATGTTCCCACATTGCACACGGCAATCATCACCAATCTGTATTCCATCACTGATTATTGGGTGGCAGCCCTGTATGAATGTTTCATCACAATCGCTGCAGCACACATATAGCTGATAATTTTTATTTTAGAACTGCTTCTATAAGACACGTGTAACTACTGTTTAAACTATACGACAAAGGTAGATGGATATAGCACGGGATGTATTTATAAACATTCCATAATCGAAAGGTTCACTGTACAAATTTGTTATTTCCAACTGCGAATATTATTTGATTTTTCTTGATAAAAAGAATTTTATTAATAGTTAAGGAAACAAATGAATGTTTTACACTATATTACTTTAATCCAAGTGATATATTACTTGACTTTTTAAAGTTACATTAGGAAAAATTAGTTATTAATTGAATAATTGATCACGGTTTAAATAAAAGTATTTTTACAAGCAAAGTTTAATTGCAGTCATTTCCAGTGTGTATTGGCCACACTGTAAGGAGTACCTTTAACAGGTTAATACTTTCACTCGCCTTGGAGGATAGGGGGGAAGGGGGAGCAGATAGCCAACTCACATGGACCAACCAACAGCAACGCAGGCACAAACAACGACATATATTATTTCTTTCTTCGTCCGCGTGCAGCAACATTGCAATAATGATAAAAATGATAGCTGTAATCTTCTGTAACATTAAATTCTATTACATTAAGTCACGTATTATAAATTAGTTCTCTTGCCTCAATCCTCTACGAATAATATAAAAGGATATACATATGGAATAAATAATTTCAGGGGTTAAATGAAATCGATATGGCTTCTCCGGACGTTGTTTCTAAATAATAAATAATCAGTCTTCTTATGGGATGGAAGGGAAGTTACATAACAATAACGACTAGAAAACTATCGAAATTTGTGTCCAGATCGGTGTTTGGAGTAAGAGAACTCAACTTCTACGATCATTATACCGTTTAGTTTAATTTCAGCCCTTATGAGATGAATGTAAGGACGTAAAACAAAGTTCCGCGTTCAATATTAAATATAGAGCAATTTAGACCAAACTTTCTACTTGTTTCTTGTGGCGCGAAATGAAACGTTGTTGTGCTAAAAAACAGCCTACACCCTTACTGGTTGACTTGGAGGGCTTAAAATTTAAAAATATCCAAAAGATTCTTTGTTGACAAAACATTTTGCAGATTCAAATAATCTCTCGATGTTGTTTACATAAAATTTCATTCCCACTTGGAATGGATGTGGTTGGAGGAGCCTTACATAAAAATAACTCGAAACAATCGAGATTGGAGTCTCTTTGGGGGTTATGAAGTCTTTGAGTTCAATTATGGCGTTCAATACGAAACTTAATTTGAACTTCAGCTCCAAGTTTAGCGAATTCATTGAAATTAAATGTTCTTGTATGATTCAGTTCTTCTTGAATCTAGGACGTACATGAGAAGAAACATAAAATTAATATTGATTTAAATGTATATGTTTTATTTATGGACATTATAATACTGACATATGAACATCTTTCTCGTTGATAGCAGGAATTTATATTTTTGAGAAGAAACCAGAGAATAAATAAATGCAACACATATTTGATACCTATTGAAATCTTCCTTGAATAATTAATACTTCCATAGAATAAGTATTTATTTATGGATATAATTTTCGGCTAGTGGAATAGATCCCGGAGGCGGAAACATCAATTACATAAACACGTGTGTGAACAAATAACACAATTTTAAGGAAAAAATAATGTCTAAGAAATTTGTCCACACTTGCAACATTTCATGTCTCTAAACAAAATAAACTACAAATAAATAAAACTGTAAAACACTACCTCATTCACTTTACTTCAGGAAATTATTTAGCTTAATTTTAAAGCTTCTTATTGCAGATATATTCTCCTCAAACAGTTCTGTATGTAAATGGTTCAAATCGGGCTTCGTGCTTTTTAAGAATGAATATTTCCCTACGTAAAGAAATTAAAACTATTTGAAAGTAGAGGATTTCATGGGCAGGAGAAAAAGAATCGCTCGTCCCTTGGCCAAGTCAGTAAGAAATAATTTTATTATAGAAAACGTTTCTTAGATCGAAATATCAAAATATTTACTATTCATCTTTTGGTTTTATAACCGATGAACATGATAAATAATATTCCTGACTTCAATTAATTTTTTTGCCCTATTCAGTTCTGAATATTTGACGCCAATGTGACAGTCAAACTAACCCAAAGTTGTACTATCATCAGCACCTTTAAATATGGAAGGAAATTTTACAAATTTTAATTTCCTTTCAACCCGCAACTCCAACTGGAGGAACGGGTAGAAGTGATATTCATAACCTGGGAAAACAGTAAAATAGTTTATTCAGAATTCAGTTGACGGAGTTATTTCCTAATAATATTTATAAATCATCTTATAAGTCTTTCTCAAATTTGACTTATGATTTTAACAAAGTAATACGTGCTTAGTATAGAAGAATGATGTCAAAAATTAAGAAATTTGTAAATTATTTTATCGGTACAGCATTTATTAAAAGAATCTGTTATATTTCCTTCGTTTCAATGAAAAGATATGTTGTTAATATCACAGCTAATGTTATAACATTTGGCGTATACAACCGCAATGTTATACTCACTAAATGAGTAGGACATCAAATATTAGATCAATTTAACGTAACATTTCAAGAGTTGAAAAACTAGCATTTCAATTTCTTATAAATAATTTCACTTTCCAATTAGATAAAGTCAACAAATGTGTATTTCGTAGCTATCAATGTGTCATTTTCAATTTGCATATATGCGTTGTCGAGTTACATATCTACAGTTGTTGATGATTTTGCGCATTGCAGAGGACTTCTTTGTGGTCTTGTTGGAATGTTGGAGTCTACTTGTACTGCCACGGGATGATCTGTGCTACTCGTACTTGTGGCAATATTGTCTGACTCCCATTTGCCAGGTGCAGGCCGCGATTTGCATAGGCGCGAGCGAATTTCTCCTTGGGGAAACGCCAAGTCTGGTTTTTTTGATCTCGTTGGGGCCTTGTAGGGATATCTCCGTCATTGGGGTACATCTGTCTTGTAAATACGCTAGACGTTTCTGGGAAACAGTCGTTTATCTTGTATTAGAATTACGACCTCTCGAGCGCCAGCTTTCGCTTCATTCTGCACTTCGTCTCCTCGGCCTAATACGCATCTCAGTCATCATACAAACGAAACTAATTACAGCATAATTGAATATGTTTCATAACAAATAAAAATCGTTAAAACTCAAACGGTCAGCATTTGTACCAATCGTGAACAAATACGCTATATTGAACAGTATAAATTTATACTTTTTCTATAAAATATCGTAATATTGATGAGTTCATAAATCAGAAACAATTCATTTCTAATAACTTTAATCAGTATGAGTAATTAGTTTACATTTTACTGAAATCTTTAGAATCATAACTTGTCACATATTTTCCAAAACTAATAGAAAACTAAATTATCCCAAAGTATTGTATACTTTCCTGTAGAAATTTAAAAAGAATATACGTGTAAAGTATAATTTCTGTGTAATGCGGCAGTAAGAGACACGAGACTATATGAGTAATTCCCTGTTAAGATGCCATACAAGTACCAAAAATTAAATACAAATTTGTCTTCCTATAAAAACGAGGAAAATATTATTAAAGTACGAGGTCTTTCCCGGTGAATGGCATGTATAAATTCCTCTCGAGTTTCCAACCGGGTCAAATATTTTAACAGTGACGTTTCGATGGCTTGCTCTGCAATCATCTTCAGACTGAAGTGTCAAATTCTGTGACCGAATATGACACTTCAGTCTGAAGATGATGGCAGAGCAAGCCATCGAAACGTCACTGTTAAAATCTTTGACCTGGTTGGAAACTCGAGAGGAATTTATACAGAGGAAAATATTGTTTAAAATTATCGTAACGACCCTAGGTTATATTATAAATTTATAATACGTTTGAAGAATGGAGTTATAACTCGATATTGTAAAATTCACATTTAATACTTACTGAAAACATTTAATTCCTATTATAATTAAATTTCAAGATAAATTATCAGCTATTCGGAATGTACTGAAACGAAATGGCTAAAACTAAATCGGAGAATCCTTTGTTTTACTTATAGGTTGGTAGTAAATTACATGAATACATCCACGCGCGTTTTATCGCCAACGTTCACGTCAATCCATCGCAGATAATGCATTCTTTTCCTTTTTGGTGTTATGTGCATCTTATGAAGCTCCATGAATGAACGAACCAACATGGAATCTGTCAAATACACGTCACATGCAGGTCTCTGGACGGTTGTTTTCAATGCCCTCGGTTGTATGAAACGATTTCCACTCTTACCTACTAATTCATTTGGTAACAATATTCCCTTTAAAGGAATGAGAATTACAATACCGTAGATAGCGGATTCTGACAACGGCAATACGACGAATTCACCCACCTTATGACATAGCATTTCTTCCATTTTTGGTTTGTGTTGTAGGCAGATTCCATGCTGAAATCCCTAAGGACTCCACTAAGCTATCTGATCCATGCATCTGTTTCAGTCAATATCGTTAAGTCCACGGTGGATTTTTTGAAGAAATCCCAGTAGACGGTCTTTATAGATTCAATGCGCTGCACACGAATATCACCATTAAAATTGTCTCCTGTCTCATGCTTACAAGTAAATTGGGACTTAACGTTTCATGTATATTGCTACCGTAATCAATACGATATATTCTTTTATTCGCGCCTTTTATTTGGCTGCCTTTGGTGGATGGTGACTGGAACAACTGACTGGAGCATCTAGCAGAAATCAACCAACATAGCAGTAGCCCACTGTCCTGTGTACAGCTGTTCCATGACAGAAATGTCTTGGGTTCATCACTGAATGCACCACAGTTCTCAAGGAACACAACGAAGCGTGTGTAAAGGAAGAGGGTCATTCCATGTCAAATCAACGAGAAGCAACCTATGGCTCCCATTCGACCCTCTCCAAATCTCATGAAATTTTGTAAGTAAACCCAGACCCCAACTGAAACTGTTTCGAGGCCAATTACTCGGCAGAAAAAGATCTATATGTCCTAACATTTTTCAAATGTACATATCAAGCTCCACGAGATCAAAGTTGGCCCCTTTAGCGTCTCGCGTGTAATACCGCAGAAACTCACGTTAGCTTCACAGCCCTATAGCTGTTCTATACCGGAATATCCTAACATCAAAATACATGTTTCGTCTATAGAAAAGTCTGCACTTTGTAATGGTACCATTTTTTAAAAATTAGTTGGGCGTGAGATGCGCGTAAACGCGGTAACAGTCCATTGAAGATGGGTTTGTAACTTCTGAACCAGTGTACAGCTGATCAGAGGCTAGAACCTTAAGTGTGTGCACCACAACAGCTGCCGTATCTGTGGATCAATGAATAGTGATGATCTCTGTGCTGAGTCGTTGAAACTTACCATACAAATGGTGAAATATTGCTTTATTCATGTGCACGTGAGTTTCAACGTATTGTGCAATAGTGGGAGAATACATTTGTTCGGATTCACTAGAGCTTCTTCAGCACCAGAGCTGTTTGCTCTGTGTGAAGTTTTTCCCAAATATACTTCACTATACTTTAAAGTCAATGACATCGCAACGAGCCATTCATGGTTATTGTATCTACCACAGTTTAAAATAGATTTCAACCAGGTGTAACTTTCTTTGGCTAAGTCAGCATATACACCAGGGATGGATGGTCTTTCATTATAATTGTGTAACAGTACAGCTTTCTGGTTGGTCTTCCAACAATGCAAATTCGTCCACCTCACACACTTATGGCCGAGGAATCCGTGTCACAATGCCTTTAAGAGTGATTGAGAAATGATCACATTATTTACCATTTTAATCTTGATTTTACTACACAGCCCATGTAAATCTAAAAACTGCGGCTTCTTTCTTTTCTATAAAAAATTGATATGGCTAGTTTTATAAAAGCCATTCCATAAAAATATTACTAGATATCGTGCTAATGAGATGTTTCTGCCGAAGAATACTTTTTGCATTCATTCGCTTATAAATGTGACTCCTTGTGTCATTATTTCATTAAATTCCTTCAGCTGAGAGACTCAATCTTGAGCATTGCAGACATAAAGTGTTCACACACGCTAGCTAATACTCCAATATGAAGACTTATTCTGACTGTCGTTTATCTGTCGACCTAATTTACCAATAACCTTAGTATATACTACTTGACAGTAACTTTTCCAGTGAGTGAAAGATTACTGCATTTATCCAATGATTCTCTCTAAAAATTTTAAGAAACCAACTGGAAGAAGACTTAAAGTGATGGGCAAATCGTAATATCTGCAATTATAATTTTTACTTATTCAGAATAGAGCCTACTCGAACTTTTAAATAGTCAGTTCCGGTACGAACTCGTTTCCTAAACACGGGTCTATTTCACAATGCGAAATGCTCATACTCTATTCCAGTGCAAAATCCTTTACGAAAGCAACAAGCTGAATCACCAAAACTGACCATAAGTAACGATTATCGAAATTTGTTAGCGTAGTTGATTTAAAGCAGCTGTGATTTTCAGAACAGATTGAGATTGAGATTGAGTGTCGCCTGTGCCTTCAAGTTCGTTTCTTCTTCTTGGGAGTAAAGGATATTTGGTATGTGATGCCACCTGACTTTATTGGACTAATCGGTCTCCTATTTCGGTGTCTGTATTTCTGATTCATTACTTTTATGGAAGTGAGCTATTGAAGATTCTTCAATTCTGGAAGGGAGGAGGCGGTGTTTTTCCTTTCGCTGAAACTTGGTAACCTTGTATGCCAAAGACAAGTATCAACGAGTTTTGTTTCCGGAAGAGAACGGAAGTGGACGTAAAGAACTTCCAAGTACAAAATATACTCAGGCTGTTACAAGGCCAAGTAATAAAAATTGTAACATGTATATTGAACAAAAGGAACTCAAATAATTGGCTCTGAACTTCAGTGTAATGTGCAAATTCTTAATTCCAGTGCAAAGGCAATCTCACACTGCAGGTCACTTGTCATGTAATTTACTTTTATGGAAACTTCGTCATGTGGGAGGTTTGAAATCCAAACCAATATTAAGTCAATCACTGTTTACAAATATCATATAAGAAAGCAGAAATTTTAGAAATCGACGGAAGCCCTCTTATCTAATTACGACGAAGAGTAGTTATTTTAATTTTTGCATTTTATGAATTGTTACAAGGAGAAACCAATTTACAGGAATGAGTTAGATATATTCAGTTACAGTTAATTTATCGACGGAAAGGAATTCCTTACATATTTCGTTGTAAAATGAAATCAGCTTTGAATGTTAGATCTAGAGGAAAGAACTGAGAATCGTTCTTGACATTATTTGAAGGAATACGTAGTTAGCTAACACAATTTTACTTTTTCGTCCAAGTACTTCCAAGAGGTTTCGCATAAATGTATTTGTAACTTTGTGCGTCTGTCTTGCTACCACTCTTTTTCTCAGAGTATCATTGTCATTTAATATATTTTTAAACTTGTCTAACTGGAACGAATGCGCAGCAACATTGACCGCAGGGACGAGGAAAAAAAGGAGCACGGTGAATTTGCAAGTAGAAACTGGTTAAGACTCATCTGACTGCGTACAGTCTCCGGCTCGTCGCTGTTATAAGAATAAAATTCCCTGTTGTTCACTAATTTGCGGAACGTGGCAAGAAGTGAAACTGAGATTCCTGACGTATCAAATTTATCCGTTCGCATATTTAAAAATGCTTAAACTGGGCGCTATAAACATTGAATGATATGCTAAATATCGACTAAATTACAATTTCTAACTTACTCACGGTGACGATTGTATTTATAATTATACTGAATGCAACTTTATTGTCTGATCGAGATTATAACTCAACATAACGACAGGTCCAATGAGAACCTTAATGTAACACCTCTATGAGTAAGCAATTGTTCGTAAATGAATTTATTTTACAAAGTTAATACTGGCCGCTTAATAATTACGATTTCGTATAGTTTCAAAGTGTGAAAAAACAAAAACAAACAAATTGTAATTTCATTATTTCCGCTATATATTTCAGTCTCGAACTTTGAAAATACATGGATATTAAGTTAAAGATATAAAAATACAAAGATATTAGCTGATAGTAAAAATTTAGAAACGAGACGGAAAAACAAAGACCAGACATTATTAAAGATGTTTTAATAGTTGAAGTATAACGTTTCACGGATTAAAAGGTTATAAATATTACGAAATAAATCAGTGTTCGTTTTGTCACTGAGTCATATGTGCATATTGTTTATAGTCTAACTAATATAGATTAACGCATATTAACTAAAATTTAGTAATTTTCCAATTTATTGTATGGTTGATGTATAAAATATGCTTGCAAAAGAACAGATTATTTATACTTATTAAGCCTGATGTGTCCAGATTCTCTAATTGTATTGATAACTCTCTTTCTTTGACCTAGGTTCATTGATAAACAATTATTGCCACTTCATTAGTAAAGTACGTTACGTATTATATTTCTGTCTATGTGATGTTTCAAATTCTGTACGTTGGCAGATAAATTATGGGTAATATTCTGAATTTTATAGGACCTAAAGCGATCTGAAATATTGATCGAATTGCAAGTTATAATTTTCAAAATATATTTTATTATGAAATGTAATGGATACGAATTATCATTAATTTGGTTTTAATATTGCTCTGGTGAAGCTTAGAGTGGTATAGCATGGAGATAATAGGTTATAGATGACCATAGTGATAGTGTATTTGCACCGACTTCTATAGTATTGCTGACAGTGAGCAAAACATCTTAAATGTTGAGCTAAAGTATTTTTATTCCATTTTTATAGGTAAATCTAATAGAACTGGCATAATTATTTAAAAAAGTAAGTATCCTCTTTGTTTATCGTGACTTTATATTTTGGTAAGACGCATATTGGTACAAATGGACTGAAATTGAGATGGAACGCCGTGGTCCTCCCTAAGTTGTGCCTCTAGCGATGTAACCTGACCTACTCCCGCAGGCATTCCTAACCCTGTGCCTGGCTGGCTAAGCAGCTTCCACCTTCACACATCCCTTCACAAGCTCGTTCTTCATTACCATAACTGCAATATGTTGATAATTTCGGATATGAAATTAATTTAATACAATGAAATATTTAAATGCTACAGACGAAAATATTCTCAAGCTTTTATAGTTGAAAATCTAAAAATTGCCGAGAAATTCAATTTATGCTATAAAACACATGGATAATATATCTTTTCTGATATAAATAGTTAAGTTTATCTGAATTCAGCGAAGTAAATGAAAAGATATCCAATATAGTCAGAATTAAATTATAATTGAATTCAAATATCGAAGATTTTCTCGGATAAACAGTTCTTGGGTTTCATCTCGGGGTAAATGTAGCCTATGCCACGGCATTTGGATGGTGTTCTTACTCAAGTGAAAGATGGCAGAGTACGCCATCGAAACGTCGTCGCTTAGATTAATTTAACCCGTGTCGAAACCCAAGAACTGTTTATCCTATAATTGAACTATTTCAAAATACAGCATAATTTTCATTTCATTCTTTGGGACCTCGTAAGGTGCAAAGAAATATAATTAATCTCTAAGTTTCCCAATATATGATACATTCCTATTAATAACACAATAATACGAAAATATAGGGGGCCATTAATTACAATATACTTAATGAATTTAAACAGAAACAACCTAAAGCCTGCATAATGCAGTCGAAATTACTGCTATAGAAGCATAGTTGCGAGAGTATTGTTAAAGTTTGAAATTGACAATACAAAAGTTTTTAACATTTAATGATTACAGTAATTAATAATATTACGAAAACTGTATTCTATTTTAATTATTAGTATATGTCTTTATTACAGGGATTGTAGAAGAAGTCTGGTAAATTTTTATGAAAGAGCGGGAATTATTAACTTTGGCGCCATTGTTGGTAAACAAAACCTATTTTGTGATCTATTGAAAAATTGGAAACTCGCTGGGCCAAGTATATAGGAGTCTATGTTGAGAAATATAGTACGTTTTCTATAAGGAAATTCATTTTTTACGTTTTTATTGTGCAACATTTCGCTTATCAACCTAGAAATTTTTTTCGTTTTTCATGCAAAACTTTTACATATCGCGAAAAAATGTTTAGAAACGACTGAATAATTTTGAACGTTGAATTATAAAATTTTTGTGTTCGTTTGACTGGTATAACAAGCAACTTAGGCAATTGATTCTATGTGCATTTGCATATATTTTTAGGATAATTGTGTTATTTCTGTATATTGTTGTTCAAAAATATGTGTGAAGCTCCGTTTTTTATCAAAGATTAAAGAAATGTGAAGTGTTGGCTGATGCTACGCCGCAAAATTTATAAATGTTTATCTTATTTATCTTTATTTAAAAAATAATAATCTTTACTTACACGTCCCAGCTTCCATGCTTGTCATTAGCGACAAATAATATTTGTTACATTTACAAACATTATAATTTAATTATCATTTGTTTATATACACCTATTATATTTTTTCAAAAAGACCTGTTCTGATTACGAATTGTATCAGTTCCATGCAGGCTTCGAAGGAGCGGATAAAATCCTCCTTTTGGCATTACCTTCTATCCACTTCTTTCTGGCCGCTTTAAGGTTAGGCCATAGGATAATTATATGTGGGATTGATAACTGAGTGTCACAAATATGACAGCTTGGAGAAAGAAGAACGAGTGAATTAACTTTCAATGCAATTATCTTCTTGAGTGTGCACTTCTGCAGTATAAAGAACTTCCTCCTTTTTATTTCTTTACGAATTGTAAACTCAAATGGTATATAATAAGTTTACATTTTGATAAAATAATAATAAAGAAAATTATGTTAATTTGCAGACGTTTTAGTATTGGTAGCAATTATACAGAAAATATTTTTTAACATGCTGGACGTTTCGTTGCAGCTTTACGCCTTTTTCAGACAACGTTTAAATATTTCGTTATAAAATTGGAAACAACAGTAACAATTCAATTTGACAACCGGACATTAATAATCCGCCAATCATTAATAATACAAATAAATGCTGAGAAATTATAAAGAAACAGACAAATTTTGCATATATCTGATACTGTTTGCAAATCAAGGTACTTTCCTTTATTATTTTATCAGGCATATATTTGTATTATTTGCAATTATTGTTATTTTATAGTATATTTCGCATACTAATATTTGTCTGCTTTCTTTATCATTATATAGTGTTTATAACTTTTAGTATTTACTATTTCTTTATCTGCATTTATTACTTGAAACGTGATAAACGAAGGACATCTTTATGAGGTTATCTATTTACTGTCTGCTGTCGTTGTCCGCTTTATTTGGACTGATATGTATTTTTGTAGTTTCTATATAAGTTATACTTTCGTATTTCTCAACATGAATAATATATATTGTGAATCAACAAATAGAAAGTTGATAAAATTAACGTCTCTTAATAAATAGAAATATTTATATATTTTAAAGAGAAATACATGTCAAGGCTTTTCGCCAATGAACTATTACTGCATGTGAAATTGGTAATGAGTGTGCATTGTTTGTCCTTCGGCGTTGCCTCGGGCTTGCCAAGCCTCGTAACAGGTTCAAGCACAGCGGGATTTGTGGTCGAGACAAGGCATCTAAACTGGTCCGATTTACATATACTAGACAGACGAAATTTACACAACTTCCGTGTTTGATTGGTATAAATCGTAAGATAATTGTGTGAAAGTTTGTGCGGTCCGTAGAAAGCTCGCTCATCTTCATGTTGATCACTCTCACACATTACTTGTTACGTTGCGCGACAACTTTTTATCAAATAAATCGTTTAAAGAGACATTACTTTAATTCGACAATTTTCAGTTGAACTTCTGCAAAGTTAAAACATTTCAAAAATTAAAGCATTGCTTGAATCTCTAACATAATTCTTTATATATTAATAGGAAACTTTAGATTGTTTAACTTGAAAAATGAATATAAATTCTGCTCTCCTAATTTTTCAGGTATGCTATCACTTTTTATCCACTACCGACTTTCATAATATTTATATAAGGAGGACGAAGGTTCTTTAATTGATGGAGTTTGGGGCAGTGAAAACAAAGCATTTTAGGAAAGAACTCAGTAATAATATTTTGTAGGTTATTATTTTTTCGATAAACATTTCAATTTAGGGCTCCGAAAACTATACTATTTAAACTTATAAAGAAAGAAAGACTAAATAAAAAATTGTAAGTCAAGAAAAGATCATCGTTTTGTGATTAAATTGTGTTTAAAAATATGTTAGCTTTAGACAGACGAAAAGCGGGAGTAAACTAGGTCTCGGCGTAAAAGTAGAATCAAGGTGTGTAGATGGGAACCTGTTCGGCTAAAGATATCACGAAATAGTACGTACTCAGAACCACTGCATTAGCCAACACTAGTAAGGCAGGTTACATATCTGCGTCGCCTCAACACCACAAATCTTATGAAAAGCCTTCAAAGCATAAAATACAAAGAAATCTGTCGGTATTTTAGACAAATTCAGAGAATAATTTTTAAGCAATATGATTGTAATATGCTTCTAATGGTTACGACAAAACTTGTGATGATGATTTTCTACGTTCATTGGAATATTAGGAAAGCAGAACGAAACGGGTTGACAACGTTTAGCTAAATCGTAATAATACGATGCCTCAAATATGGAATAGTACGTTATTAACATGCAATAGTACTACTATCAATTTACCATGCCCAAGAAGCAGCCAAGGAAGGAACTTATTATCAATCACAGACCTGAAGGAAACGATAGCTGTTTGTTCATTTAATTAACGTCTGTTACATAATATTAATAAATACAGTTGGCAACTTTACAGACACAAAGTAAGTTAAATGTACAACCTTTCTTCTACCTATCTCATTTTTGTAGTATTCCAGCTTCAGAAATTAGTAAAAAATATTGTTCAACTTTGTACAGTTATAACTCTAATTTACGATTTACTGTAGAAATAGAAGTCAACAGATCTCGTAAAATCCTCGGCATTACCCTCGCAGTCCAAAATTTTAGATTATTGACTGATTGGTACATGAAACCAACTTTTTATGGGCGCGATGTGAATCAAATAAAGATTATGACATAAAATCTAGTGGGCAGATCCACACAAAACACTAGGATTCATTGTGAGAACTTAACAATCGACACTAACATCTTATTAGGCAACTTCTATACCAGGGGCGGCCAACATTTTGCATACTGTTAAGGATTGTACAGTGGAGGTGATGGACAAGTTAGTTGGTGATCGAAGGGAGTGAGTTTTGGGTCTTTGACAATGTCCGTGGTATGCAAAGTGGCTGGTGCGTGTGACAGTGTGACAGAGTGACAGAGAGTGGCACAAAGTTTTCTGACAGACTAGTTCAGATGCGCCACATGACTCGAGCACATTTTATATGGTCTTAAATTTATGGTTACGGGTAGGTAAATAGATATGAGGATAAAATGTGCTTCACTTCGACGCAGTTAAATTAATTAATTAATGCCAGTTTAATGAAGCACTGTACGAGAAGGGGGGAGCTTTAGCTGACAGAGTGTAGTTTGCTGAAGTCAACTCTGTTCGGCACTGACAGCGAGATCAGCTTGGGACTTGGAGTTGTCTTTTCCCTCTCTTTTCCAAAAGAAATGTTATTATATTCTTCTACTTCTGAGTTTTGATCTTTCATTCTATTTGTTTATAATATATGTCTAATTTTACAATGCTTTTTAATGCTTCTCGTACGAAATACAAACAGGTTCAAGGATGCAATGCACCACTTTTAATCCTCCCTCCGACATGGTTTGCCACCTCTCTCCTATACTCCTTCTTTCATCAAATTCAATATAGAAACTATCTCATTCTTCTCAATACAAGTCCCATGACCACAACACCCGTAAAGCCAGCATTTTCCCCTGATTTTAATATACTACACATTAGGGCCTCAAATTTACTCCGCCAATATAATATTGGTATCATCTATAAAGCTACCAACTTCTTGGAATATTATGTTAAGAATAGTAAAGATCCTTTGAACATTGATAACCCCCCCCCCCAAATGCTGAGGTGTAGAGAATATAATGCAATCCTATTTACATTGGACAAACTACTCGCGCATTAAAAGCTCGGATTCGGGAGTAAATATCAACTTTAAAGCATTCATTAACAACAACTAAGCGTACTTATTTATTTAATTGCAACTTTAATTGGACTGCTGCCAGTATCCTGGATGTCTAACGTAATTATTAGTCTGTATTTTCAGAAATGATTAATATTAAAATCAACAGCAGTAATATTTCTTTATGTTCAAAGAGACACGCTCTCACTTTGTAAAATCTACGACCTCTTCTGATATCTGACTCTTCATCTTTGGACCTTGTTTTTTCTTCTCGATCATCCAGTCTTTTTGTGCCGTACTTTAAAAAATTGAAGGTCTACCAATTAGTAAAAGGAACACTGCACTTATAACTTATCGCTCGTTCACATTGTATGTAGAATTGACTAATTTTTATATTTTTATTTATAACCTATATATTCAATAAATATTGTTAAGTTTTATCTGTGCCATTAATCTTGTGACTGTTTGTTGCCATATTTTTCCAAGCTAAATGATAAATATGATAAATATATTCATTTACGTTCAATAAGCCGGAGTACTGAATATATTCCCAGTAGATTTCTTTAACTTCTTACAAGACGCAGTAAACACCCGTACATTCTTCGATGGACTTTTTACATTCGTTTAGCCTTAAAAAACGTTGCTGTTGTTTCCAACTAATCGTGTTTATCTTCATAGAATTTAGTCTACAAATTTGGATGTGTAAAAGTACGTAGAAATTTTATTTTATTGTGCTACGATCTATGAATAATTTTAGTTTGAAGATAACGTTTCCATTCGTTTTCCTTGCTCTACAGTTTAAGTAGAAACGTTTCTCGTTAATTATATCAGATAAGCCAAATCATGCTTATCTGGCAGTAAAATTTCTCCCCATCGATGAGATACGTACGTGTTGTCATAGGTATGGGCGTCCAGCGGTGGCTTGAGAGGGGGATGGGGAGGGGGTGGAGGAGGGGGGAGGGGGGGCAGGATGCCAGGGGCCGTTGATTGATTGTGAGTCGCGTGCTTCAAGTGTCACTCACTCGAGACCAACTCTCACCTTCCTAATTAGATGACGTCGCAAGGCCTACTTTAAAATACAGCAACAATTTGAACCCATCAATCAAGAAGTAAATACAGCAAACTTTACGGTCGTACTGAAAGCAAAAAGTGGGCACAATGTTTCATAACGTATTTGTATAATTTATGCGGCTAATACGTAAAGCGGGATGTCATATGTATGAAGATTTTTATAGAGCTGGGTTTCCCAAACTGTGTTCCACGGGACCTGAATAGGTGTCCCACAAAAGAAAACTTAGAGTGGGTTATAATATCCTCTTATACCACTTAATCAGGCCCTAAGACGAAATCTCCGTATGCATATAACGGGAGAAAGTGGAATCATTTCCCACACCTTTCTTTGTTTCTAGCTTGTTTCGGAACCGATTCAACAACGTTGCGAAACAAAGAAACACTATTCTCTGTTTCCCGCAATAGTAGGAAACATGGGTAACAACGAACAAGTGTGGGCGAGTTTGTCAGAAGAGTCCCCAATAGTTCAAATCAAGCTATTATTGTTTTACTTGAGTTTTATACAACCTATTTATGCGGAAGTGGATTTTTATTATGCTGTAAAGTAGTCGAAGTGCAGAAACGGCTCAAAGCCACACCAGATCAATAAGATATGCAATTCAAGGACACAACATCATCAAAGTCATCAAGCGCTTTATTTATTAATATTTTTATGTTTATATTGTATTATATTTTTATATTGAAAAATAATTACTATTTTTTAATTTACAAATAGTAATAACCCAACCTAAAAAATAAGCCAAGGGTCCGTAAAAATGTCTGATTTTTCGAAGTGTTCTATTTCAGAAAGAATTAGGGAAACCCTAATATAGATAGCAAAGCGAAACAGGAAGAAGAAAAACAAGTTTTCTAACATCAAGTAACTGAGGTCGTTTTAATGAATAGCGGTGAAATGAAGACGATGAAGCCAGCCGAGAATAAATACAGTGAGTGTCAAGAATTTCACTTAAATTATTCCTTCAGTCCTGACTCCTGACAATAAATATATTAATTATAATGATTAAAAATGTTACCTATGGTTTTTAATTCTGAAATTCGTATTGAAGAAAATAATTTGTGAAAAGTCAAGTCTTAAAGCATATCCATCTGCTATGGTTCCCTGTTAAAAAGAGGTTCTAAATAAAATGAAAATTTATAAACTTAAGTATAGAATAAATGTTTCCATCCAAGTGTTTCTGCTGCTAGTATAGCAAGATATAATTTCACATATGTAAGAGAAGTGGAATGTGAACAAATATTGCACGTAATTAAATAGGACGGATTTGTCTGCACTTTCTCGCTGACGTCACAGACTTACGCATAGCGACGAGTAAACATATTTTCTAACTATAATTTCACATTTGTGCAACAGGTTTCTCTGCCCCCCCCCCCATCCCCTCCCGAATTGATAGGAGAATGTATTGATTAGCTAAATTTGTATGTATATTTTTGTGTGTATGTTGAAACCTAATCATGAAACGCTAAGAGAATATTAGTGATACTTGGCACGCATTACTTACGTTGACTTACTACGGTAGTTAGACATCCCTGGCACTCGTAGGGTCTAATTTGTAGTTTTCTGAATCATTGGGATTACTACTGACACTCCCAGGGCATATGAAGTCTATTTTTTGGATCACCACTGACCATGCTGCAGTTGTGGTCCACACGTTAAGTTGAAGCTGATAATAGGAAATTCATAATGCGACAAGATGGCGTCTTTCCACATTTTCACAACTGTGTAAAACCGCTCAACGTGACTGGACAGACCGAGTTGTAGCCTTCGACCTGGTTCTACTCCAATGGCCGCCGAGAAACCGAACTTGTAGCCTCACGAATTTTTCTTTTTGGGTTATTTGACGGATAGCATTTATGTTTAACCTTTCGATACCGCATCGCAAAATCTGTTCTCATCGTTACTATCTGCTTTCTAGGTAGAGTATGAGTGGAATTGAACGCCTCAATAGATTTGTACCATGTGACGAAGACTGGGCAATAGAACATTTATGTACTTTTGAAAAATTTTAAGACTTTGTATTTCAAATCAGTATTTTTTGTTGTTTTCTTAAATTTTCTTCATGTAGACGGAAGTCTAATTGCAGAATTTTCACGAACTACGGTAGGAGGTGTCCGGGTCGTTATCATTCCAAAGTAACGTTTCGGAACGTTTTTCAAAAATTTTTACAAATTTGTCTTTCACGTATTGTAGGCTAATACTTGTTAGATTATGTTAAATCACTTTTGAATACATTTTTTAAAAAGTGTGCAATTCAAATTAACGGGTCGATTATAATCAAATTTTGCATTACTTTGCAATATAAATATAATTTACGCATCTTCCTTTATAATATAAGATTGTAAAAAATAAATACTTGTGTAACGCTGAGTAATCTAGTTAGTAGTAAAGAAGGTCCTTCATAGTTATAGAAACCAATATAAATTTTGTTTCTTATCAAATATTCAACATAGTCGGGAAAAGCATACTTAGTATTAATATTTAACAGTAATTATGATGAAATTAATTAAATACACACTTGACTGCACTACGTAATGAAGTAAGTTATGTATTGGAGAAATTGGCAGGCAGCCGTTCCAGTCGTGGAAGGCGGTGAGTTCGAATTTAAAGTGGCAGAGAGACCTGCGGAAGAAATTCGAGCCCAACGGTTAAAGTAACCCAGCTATGTAACCTCGGTGCCAATATAATATTTCACTGCTTTCCAGCATGAGCTTAATCACGCTAAAAATATAAATTCAGATCAAACACTATTTTAATTTTGCCTTACTGTTTTGAGAAGGATTACTGTGTATATAAAAGAATACGTTGTATAAATCAGTATCCATTAGTCGTCTCACATACTCAGTCAGTACGCAACATTCCAAAAGTTTTGAGTTTTTCCAGTGCTTTTATAAGACGTGTAAAGTTTGATGATCTACTCACATAGTACTTCTGCTCAAATGTTCTGAAATGTTTGCCGTAAGAATTTTCCGCATGCTGCCTTAAAGAGCCAAAATATAAAAGCACAATTATGTTTCATCAACTACAAATTGAGAATTTTTATGTATGCCTGCAATATTTTGAGCTTTATTAAATGTTATAAGAAAAGTCGACAGACAAGTTGCATAATCTCTTTAATAGGACTGCGACATATCTCTTCCACGAGAGAGCATGCCAATCAATTCGTGAGCAGAGTTGAAGAGGGTTTTTAAGCAATACCCATACGCACAAAGCTTTCTCAAAAATTAACATTTTAATTTTTTCCATAGGTATAATATTCATCATGCAGAAATCTGAGTAGTGCGTAGGGCTGAAGAAAACCTAAATTAAATTGCCTTTAATCTATTACACAGTCATAAACTCAATACGAACTTTAAAGAACGATAAAACTACACTTACGAAACAAACAGCACACCTCAATAAATACTTTTCGTAAAAATTTTGGCATTATGACAAACCTTAATGTTATTTTTGAATTCAATTTTAAACACGATAACAGAAAAGGCGAATTGTAGCATGATTGTAGAATATTGTCGTACTATGAAATTATTATGATATGTCTCTCTGAAACTGTTGACAAATAAACAAGATTCTAGTTTTCACTCTTTAATTTTAACAACATTTGACAATCGATGAAATTCAAAATCGGCCCGCTATATGCTACACGGAAATTGTGGACTACAGGAACATAGATTTGAGAAAAATTTCCTGGAAATAGATAATCGAATTCTTTTGACACAACTGAAAAGAAGTTATTTATTTTTAGCACTTAAGTGTCATATCTTTTAATGGACAGAATATTATGGACAAATAAGTACAATATAGACCATTTTCACGGGACTTTACCCTTCAGTACGAAATAATACTAAATTCTACTACGAAAATGCGGAAATTACATGAAGTAAACTGGATTATTCCATGTCAAATTACCGAAAAATAACCTACGGCTCACACTTGACCCTATCTAAATCTATAAATAAGTGTAAATATTAGAGCCGATTGTACCTTGGTTCAGAAGTTACAAGCCCGTCTTCAATAGACTGTGACCTCGTTAACGCGCATGCGCGGCTGAGGGGGCCAAATTTGATCCCTTAAATCAGTTCCAACGACAAGATACGTGTGTAATTTGGATTATCGATACAACCTCTAGCCCAGAACGTAGTGCTATGGTCAAAATAGTAGCACAGCTGGCCACAAAATTTTGACGTCACTTTGGACACTAATTAATGAGCATAAATTTGTAAATTTACATATCGGACACCATATTTAGCATTACTAAAACAGAATACGAGTTGTGCCGATAAGTCAAGTTTCACGCTTATCTGGACCCTAGAATTGATTTAAGATGGGATCAAAGTGGCTCAAGAGCGCGCTTACAGCAGCAAAATACATACATTCAGAATCCTATAGTTGTCGTAATGGTTCAGAACTCAACATAAATAAACATTTTTCTTGTACATAAGAACCAGGTCTTTATGATGATACAATATAAATCAAAATTAGGAGTGACAAACATTGTGATATATTGCCATAAGTAAAATTATTCTGGGCAAATTGTAGGACAAATATTTGCAAGAACATCAGGAAAGCGGATGGGAAGCCAATTACAGATAAAGGAGCAAAAGCAGAAAGATGGAAGGATTATCTAGAAGAGCTGCATCATGGTGGAAATCTAGATCAGCCAGTAATAAAAGATGAAGAGGAGGTGGATGACGAAGAGTGGGACAAAATTTTAAGTTGAGAGTTTGATAGGGCCATGGCTGAAAGACCTGAGTTATGGTAAAGCGCCAGAAATTGATAACATTCCAGCAGAGTTGATAAAAGCATCAGGTGATGAATCAGTATCATGGCTGTTCAGAATAGTTTGCGAAATCTACGAAACAGAGAAGATTTTAGTAAAACATAATTATACCCGTACCGAAGGAGTCTGGGACTGGCAATTAGTTTAGTATCCCATGCATGCAATAGTATTAAAGAGGATGGAACGTTAAGTACAATGCGAGTTAGGAGAAGATCAATTAAGTTTTAGGAATAATGTAAGGAGAAGATTAGCAATATTGACTTTGCGTCTAATTTTAGAAGACAGGATAAGAAAGATCCGGGTTCGTTCAATGGCATTTGTTAATTTACAAAAAGCGTTTGATAATGTGAACTGAAACACACTATTAATGAATAAAATATCAAGAATGAATGCTTATAAATAATATCTCTAGAAAACAGGCAGCAACAAATTGAATAGAAGATCAAGAAAAGAAAGCAGAAATCAAGACTTGCTATTTCAATAACACATTCCTCAATGTTTTACACGAAAAAGGATAACTCATAAAAGATGCGATACTTGCCAATTTACTGAAATCATAAAAACTTCTTTCGAATTCGCCCAAAATATTTAATAATTTTCCTTCATAAATATCAAAATTCAGCTGAGGAATCCTTGTTTTCAAAGACGGAAAATGTTCCAGATCCTTTCTTTTCAGTTAATATATCATAAGTTGCAATTTATTTTTAAATGCGTTTATTGTGCATCTCAATAATGAATTTACCTTTACTTTGAAGATCCAAGTTAATGATGTTTAAATGCATTGTGATCTCTGCCAAAAATTCTAAATCAGTCAGCAAATTTTCCGTTTTTTAGCATATAAATGTCATGTCATCACCTCTTTGGTCGAGAATTGTTATTATTTCTGGCAATAATTTTTTAAACCTTTCTAGTAATTTGCCGTGACTCAAGCACCTGACGTCCGGGTGATGAATTAAATCAGTGTGTTCATTAAATTCCATATGCAATTTGAAGAGCCTTCGTTGCAAGCTACGGGCATTGATGGAATTCACAATTTTTATTGCAATTCCCATAATCTCCTCCATGTTTAGAACTTTTGAACACAAAAATTCGTGATGGATAATTCAATGGAAATTAGAAAAACGAAGGTAAATCGTCTTTAGCTCGACACAATGTTACAAAACTGACTCCTACTTCCACAGGCGCAACATTTATATCGGCGCGTACGAAGTCTCGAATGTTCTCAAGTACCTAACTATCTAATGGTTTGTTTGTAAGCGTGCCACCAAACACGCCACCCGAAGTTTATAGGAAAATCGGCGGGAGTCAAAAAAGTCGCGCGTCGCGGAATTTCTTTGACAAGTGCCGCGCGTTTGTCTGCTAAAGCCGCCTTTCGCCGCTAGCAGGGGATTATTGCGATAAAAGACAGTGATTTGGGGATTATTCTGACCTAATTGAGGATCAACTAAAACAAAATCTGTGAATAGATCTATATCGGTAAATTTTTCTCGATATCGACTTAAAAAGCAGTCGCAACCGACCGTTTGAGCACCCTTAAACAATAAAATAAATTTTTCAATAAAAATATTTTGTTATTGACGGTTGCGTATTTATACTCTTATTGAAAACATTGAGAAATAAGCAACGGATAAATTTATAAGTAATAACAATTATTAAAAAGGTATTATAAAAAATATATTTTCTCGATACGATGCTAATTAGATATTACCAGGTATCGATAACTTTAGAGCGATAGTAATTAAATGTCGATACCGGAGATTGAATACATGCATTGAGTAAAGTATCGATACTTTTCTGCGGATTCCGTATTCCTAAGCAGAAGACATAAATGAATTTTTATTCTCTGTATAAAAATTATATAGTTTAATCTGTGTACGCGAAAATTAATATACTTCGTTGTGTTCATTTGTGTAACATAGACGTACACCGTGCGCCCGAAAAGTTTCCAGCACGGATTAATAAAAATAGAAAAAACTTAGAATGGAGGATTTTAGATTCACACTTGAGATAATTTCTTCAAGGAATTATTTAAATTTTCCCACTTTTTTACAACGCATAGGAACCATTTGAAACGGTCAAAAATTTCTTTTTTTGTGAAGTTCTTCAAATCGCGTGTGATAGTGGTTTGAATGTCGTTTACGTCATGTAATTTTTAATTTTGAGGTAATAAGAAATACACATTAGGAGCTTTTGCTTACTACGACTTGAACCGTGTCAGTGGGCGCATTGTGGAACAGAAATAAAAAGTCCCTTTACACCGACCGTTGTAAGGAATACTATGAATTCCCTGGGGATAAGGCTGTCAGCGTCAAACAGACGTGATGAATTTTTCTGGAAATTGTCTCCGTTTTTCAATAGAATGTATTTGCGGCTAGAGTTAATGCGTGTTTTTTTGTTCGGGAGCCAAGGTGTGCAAGACAAACTTTGCAGATATGTTGAGATGGTGAGCGAATAGTTCCGCTTGCAAAAGGTCACGAATTTACTGAATGTGCGTTGGATGAACTTGAGGTTGGACGTCCTGATTTCCCATTGTCCTCTGGCGCCGCCTGTCCTTTGAAACGCATAAAGTTTTCCACACAACAGACGCTGTCCACATAGGAGGCCAGTTAGTGGCAGTTACGGTTGTCAATTATCGATTGTGAACAGTGTGGCAGGGTTGACTATCGATTGCGCCATGGTGAACAGTTTGTATTTTGCATTTTCAATACACGTGCAGTTTGGTATAGTGTGGGATTGGAGTAAGTGAATCTTTGTTGTGAACAGTTGCGGGTAGTTTGGTTCAGAAAGCTTTTAACTTTCCAAAAAGAATTATTGTCCACCCTCCAACAGCACAAACTTTAACTGGCAAAAAAACTAAGCGAAAGAATGATATAAGTCTATTGTACTACTATCACAGAAAATGAAAAGTAATTCATTTTGTTTTGTTCAGTAACTGACATCTTTAAGGGGATTAAAACAATAAGTAATAAAAACAGAGTCAATTAAAGACTGAAAACCGGCATGAAAATACAGGCGCTATTTTTATTATTGATTAATTTCTGTACGCATGATATAAAGCAATATTATTAAAGAACTGTTTTCATTTATACGTATCTATAGTACAGTAGCGTAATACTGAATTTGACTTTTTCATGAGAATTTCACGAACCCTGTCTCGTAACACCTATTCTAGCACAAATACAAAGTGTTTAGTTTCTGTTTATGAAACACGGAGATTATGCGTGCGCGAAAACTCGAAGAGGAAAAATATTTAATTTGATATAAACAATATATCGATACTATGCAACATCAAAATTCCAACCGGTCGTAGTTGTCAAGAAATAACAGAGAAGTATAAACATGCATCAGAGTTCTCTGCCCGTTCTTTAGTGAGGGCAGCACTTGCACAGAGTTGTCAGCGAAGAAGTGGGCAGTTATCTGGCCACGGTGTAAACGGTAGACGAACATCACTGCCCGTGTAAACCCAGCTTTATAGGTGCCACGGGTAAGCCGAGACTTGTAGACAGATCGCTTCTAGCTTATTAACAAATTACCACGAAATGCAATAAT
Organism: Eucriotettix oculatus; assembly: GCA_034510155.1. Classification (NCBI taxonomy): domain Eukaryota; kingdom Metazoa; phylum Arthropoda; class Insecta; order Orthoptera; family Tetrigidae; genus Eucriotettix; species Eucriotettix oculatus. Next base: position 4,336,174 of record CM067378.1, read on the forward strand.
ACTATTAACCACCGTTTATAATAGCATGTTAGGAGCAACCTACTTTCCAAAATCCTAAACCCGGTAAAACACCAAACTCTCCCTCGTCATATCACCCCATAAGTCTACTAGCTCAGCTATCCAAGATATTACTGCTCAAAAGACTAGAGGTTGATATCAACCTGGATAAGATCCTGGCGACACATCAATTTGGATTCCGCTCACGCCACTCTACAATACATCAGTGTCACAGAATTTTCCATGAAATAATAAATGGCTTAGAAGGAAAAAAGTTAGTGTTGAAGCTTTCTTAGATATTGCGCAAGCACGTCACGTCGGTTTATTATACAAGCTTAAACTTACCATTCCCACTGATTATTATTATTTCATCTTAAAATTCTATATAAGTGATCACCGTTTTCAAACTAAGTATAACAACGATATTTGCACAATTCACCCAACTGCCTGTGGAGTCCCTTTTATACCTTATATTTACAGCGGACAAACCTGAAACAGATAACACAATACTTGCAACCTACGCTGATGACACCGCAATTTTATCTGCAGATGTTGACCCCCTTACAGCAGCTGCTGCTCTACAAAATCATTTAAATAACCTTGAAGAATAGAATTCCTAATAAGAAAATTTTACCACCAGGAAAACAAACTGTCCAAATAATACACCATTGCCGACCTCCTGTGGTGTAGTGATTAGCGAGGTCCCAGGTTCGAATCCTGTCATGGGCATGGATGTTGTATGTGTGTTTTTACACTGTGATAACTACAGATCACGAGATCCCCTTCTGCAGTCGCTAATAACCATAGTAGTTGGCACTTTAAATAAAGAGATAAAAAAATAATACACCATTACTTATCACCAATTAAGTTTAATTTCTTGCTCTACTATTGGACTCTAAACTTACATGGAAACCACATTTAACACCCAGAAGGGATCATTTCAAGAGGAAGCTTCGACATACGCATTGGCTACTTTGCAGAAATTCCAAATTAAAAACAGAAACAAAATACTCATATATAAATGCATTCTTAAAGCCATATGGACATATGGGATCCAACTATGAGGGTGCACTAAGCCTTTGAATTCAACGTCTTCAGTCAAAAATCCTTAAACGCACCCTGGTTCGTGAGGAACAAAACAATACATGAAGATCTAGCCACACCTACTATAGAAGATGAAATACACAGACTCAGCACTTAAAAAAATCGTCAAAATCACACATGACACCATAAGGAAGAGGTCAGCCATTTAGAAAAAGAACTAACGTCACGTCGCAGATTGAAGAGGAAGCGGTCGACAGATCTGTGAAATTAATTTTATTGTATTCATGTATCACGGAGCGTGATCACTGGACCACTTCTCCCCTCAGTGTATTTTCATTCATATAATTTGCTTAATGTTCAAAATGAATAGATCGACGCTTGTTAAGGGTTAGGGTGCACAGGTAGGAGAAGCCTGGTCAAAGATGTGTACATCGACACTCAACAATATCCTTCAACATGTACAAAGATATTACCACTTATTTGTCGTGATTGCTCTCCCCCCATCACCTAACCGCGGGCGTTAAAAGTTTCATATTTATGTGGAAAATGTATCACCTAAATACGTAAATACTTCCTCTTTTTCCTCAGTTTGTCTTTTCTTTTTTAGGGAAACAAACAAAATAGAACAATTCCTTAACGTCGTCTACATATAAAGTTTATGTATTATGAAAGATAATAACGATTTATGCAGTCACATTATATATATTTCTTTGTAAATTACGGATACCTTCCGGTATCTTTGGTCATATTCATTTTATAAAATATTCCTTTGCGCGGAACTTGAATGTCCCACGATTCTTTAAGAAGGGAGGTTTAGGCTAAGTTTACCAATCTATTATAAAAAATAGCTTGCTTTGTGACTGCCTCCGTTTCAAAATACGAAGATATTTCCTCAAGCTTACAGCGCTGGCAACCAGAGTTCTACATGTCCTCACTTTTATACGCCACGAAAAAATTAAGCATCTAAACATTTCGGACGAACGGTGTATAATAAATAATTGGCCAACGCATCGCTCACTCAGATACATTAAATAATTATTCATTCCTATATGTTTTAGAGGTAGATATTTGTGTCAGAGAAGATAGTGATCAATTTTAAAGACAATAATACATAAACGTGAGGTAAAGTAGGTTTAGTAAATTTAATTTCAACTAGCAACATGCTGGCAACGTGACAAATTACGCGGAACACATTTGACCTCTATTTACTTGAAATATAAATTTTAAAACATTTCGCTTTTTTAAATTATTGATCAAATATATATATTGAGTTACGAATATCGTATGTAGCTACACTAGACAAAAAGTCTTTGATGCTGATATAAAGTTTCCGTTCAGTGGAAACACTGGCTCTTACCCACAAAACAAAATTATGCCACTTCGACTATACAGTTACCTGAAATCTGAATTTCACCATTAACTTGCTTCTCTATGAATAACTAAATATTATACTTAAAAGTGAAATCCTTCTATTTACGATGGTCCCCTTTGTTGAGTTATGTTGAGACTGGTGCTGGTGATGTTGTGAGGTCCACCTTTGGTTCGGATGCGACTGTGACTGTACCCACCTGGAATCTTTGGTGTCACGGCCTATATTACAAGTGAACGCGCAGGGGATATTCCGTGGCCACGGACTGCCTTCATTTATCTCTCAGAGGCTATCGCTCAACCCAACAACGACTTTACGCGTATTAACATAATAATTGGCAGCCACATCCAGTCATTTATTGATAGCGTGCACCCGTAAGGCTTAGGTACAACGACAAAATCTGAGTCAATGACTTATAAGACATTATGAAACTTCGCAACATCTTATATATTATTTTCTTATTAATTTCTTTCAGAAATATTAATTTATATTTATGTAATGATCTATGTCTCAGAAGTTTCAATGTTTATAAAGTAGCATTTCATTTTGATTTTTATTGCCTATTCTAATCTTAAGGACATGTACGTAGCAAGTATTTTATCCACATTCAATAATTATGCTTCTAGAATCTGATTTTGGGACAATAGTAACTTTATAATAATACTTTCCCCGTTTATAAGAGTTTTAAAATATTAAACTGTCACGTGGTCAAAATTTGTTGATATATATATATATATATATATATATATATATATATATTAACGCTATTATATTCTAAATACATTTAAAAAATAGCTTGTAATATAAATCATGAAATGTTTATTACGTGACGTTTTAATGCGGCTTGTTTTATAGTCCATAAGTTCGGTATAAATTTCGTAGGCTCTTATATTAAAGTTCTGTTACGAAGCAATATAAATGAGTAATAAATTTAATCGTGTTAAAAGAGTCGTACATTTTAAATTGTTTTGTTCCTAAACTTAATCAAGTAACAACTTATTTTAGATAAAAATAACAAACAGCTTAAAAATATTTTCTCCGGCAACATTTCTTACATTCTTTTTCTTTCATGTGGTAGTTTGTTCTGTTCGATATGTAACGGAATTAACCAATTACAATTCTCTTTCATAAAACTTATATTTGTTGTTGTTATTCAGTCCTAAGACTGGTCTGATGCAATCCTCCATGCTAACCTATATTGCGAAAGCATTTTCATTTCCTTATAACTATCACAACCCACATTACCCAATCTGCTTAGCGTATTGCATCATCCGTCTCCCTCTCTGTTCTTACTTACACACTTCCCTCTATTGCTAGTTTTACAAGACCCTCGTGTCTTAAAACGTGGCCTATTAATCTATCCCTTATCTTAGTCAACGTCCTCCATATTGAATAAACAATTCTTGGGTTTCCACCCGGGTTAAATGGAGTTTAAGACACGACGTTTCGATGGCGTACTCTACCATTGTTCTCAAGTGAAACCCAAGAATTGTTTATTCAGAATGTACACCGGGAAAACCTTCGATTTTTAAGTCCCCCATATTGTTCGCTTTCCCCATATTCTTCCTCGTTTGTGATTCTATCCACCATCTGAATTTCAGCATTCACCTATAGCACCACATATCAAAGGCTTCTATTCTTTTCTTTTCTTGAACTCCTATCATCCACGTTTCGCACCCATACGAACATTTTTAGCAACTATTTCCTAAATATTCACACTTATATTACCCGTAAGTAAATCCCTCATTTTCGCGAAAGCCTTCCTTGCCTGTGCTATCCTACTCTTTATGTCTACTATACTTCTACCATCCCAACTAGCATAATTCCATAACTTCTGTCAAAATATCCCTTCCCAATCTAACACCCTTTGTTATTCCACTGTTTCCCATACTACACTCCATTACCTTGGTTTTGCCTTTATTAATCCTCATATTGAACTCGTTCTCTAGGCCCCCGTTCATGCTATTTATTATCGTTTTCCAAGTCTTCTTCTGACTCCCCTAATACTACAATATCGTCGGCAAAGCGTAAGGTTTTTATTTATTCTCCTTGCAGTATGTTTAGTTTCATATATCGTTTAACGTTCTTCATCGCCTGTTCTATATATAAGTTAAACAGCATGGGCGACAGATGTATCCTTGTCTTACTCCTTTCTTGATTTCTGCTTTCTTTTCTTGGTCTTCTATTCTAATTACTACTGCTACTATAATATCGGCAATATTGCATATTTAAAATTTACGCCTAATCCTTTCGGATGTGCTAGTTGTGTTTTATCATTATCTAATGACGGCCATTTGTGTATATTTAATATGTAAGCCTCCTCTAACTCCTCCCCTAGGTATGATACTCGTATTTTAAAACACGATGATAAATATCATCACAGCGAACGAAATTTTATCGAATTTTCCGTCCTTTAATGACAATCTGCAGAACCTTCTTCTATCCCCTTCCCTCTGCGAAACGTTGAACTGCTACTTAAATCGCATATTAATAATTAAAATGTAACTCGAGGACTTATATTACTCCGGTTTCGACACAAACCTCGGTATTTTGTTTGTTAATTTCTTGTGACGCCTCCAAATCCACCCGTCTCCCATAACACAAATTAGTTAGCAGAAAAAGCTATTGAAGTAACTGACCCCAATAAATATTTTTTCAACTCAAATATTAGACGTTATTCGTATTTAAAAATTCCTGCCCTCTCCACCCCCGTCCCTAGGGGCGGTAATCGTGCCACACCACCAATTTTGTTGGTATTCGGTCGCAAGGAACATATTAAATTCTCCATTCGTTAAATATAAGATGCGATAGTTTGTTACTCCTTTCCAGCCCATTCTTAAGGAATGAATTGTCACTTAAATCGGAAATTATATGTCTGAATATAACTCAGCGGCTCATAGTACACCGGTTTCAACAGCAAACTCGTTTGTTTCCTTGTTATTTTCAAGTGACGGTTCTCCACCACCACCCCCGCCACTTTCAATTTCCCCCTCCCATTCCAAAAGGTGTACACAAGTACTGTAGTGAGTACACTATCAAAGGTATTGACCCCCAAGAAATATTTCTTAGACTCAAATATCGTCCTTTTTGCATATAAAAATTATCCGCCAATTCCAACCTCTTTTCTTATCACGAAAGTGTTTGGTTTTGTGTTGCAAGGAAGATGCATATAAAGCTGGAATATTTATAAATCAAGCCACGTAAATCTGTAGGACCAGATAGTATTTCCGGAGAAGTTTGGGTGAATGAGGAACTATCCGATTACATCCGGTGTGCAACTGGGAAGTGTTATCGGTCCAATAATGTTCTTAGTTTTTGTGAATGGCCTGACCACAGGAATGGATTCTAAAATTAAATTGTTCGCGGATGATCGGATCATTTACAAAATTATAGGGAATGTATGGTGTAAGGGGAAAGCGGAAATAGACGCAGTATATAGGAAAATCAAAGAAACATTCGACGAGAGGAAAAATATTAGCAGGAACATCAGGAGAGCGGATGGGAAGCCAATTACAGATAAAGAAGCAAAAGCAGAAAAATGAAAGAAATATCTAGAAGAGCTGTATCGTGGTGGAAATCTAGATCAGCCAGTAATAGAAGATGAAGAGGAGGCGGATGACGAAGAGTTGGGGACAAAATTTTAAGTTGAAAGTTTGATAGGGCCATGGCTGAAAGACCTGACTTGATAACATTCCAGCAGAGTTGATAAAAGCAGTATCATGGCTGTTCAGGATAGTTTGCAAAATCTACGAAACAGAGAATATTTTAGTTAAACATAATTATACCCGTACCGAAGGAGTCTGAGACTGGCAATTAATTTAATATCCCATGCATGCAATAGTATATAGGAGGATGGAACGTCAAGTACAATGCGAGTTAGGAGAAGATCAATTTGGCTTTAGGAATAATAGTATAGAGTATGAAATTTGCGACTAATTTTAGAAGACAGGAAAAACCCACCTTCGTTCACGGCATTTGTAGATTTAGATAAGCGTTTTATAATGTGAACTGGAACACACTATTAAGGGTTTTGAAGAGCACGAATAAAATATTCCATTCATGGCCTCCCTCTTTTGTTCTTACCCCACACATTTTCCTCTAATGCTAATTTTACATGACACTCATGTCTTAAAACGTGGTGTATTAATCCGTCCCTTCTCTTAGTCAAAGTCCTTCATATTGTTCGCTCTTCTTCTACCCTGCTTAGAACTTCCTCGTTAGTGATTCTATCTACTCATCTGTGTTTTGAATACGACAAAACAATTATTTATCGCGAAAATAAAGAAATTTTGTAAAGAGCCGCCGGCCGCATCGTCACAACACCGAACGGGGAGTGAAACAGTTGCAAGCCTGCTTGTGTAAGAAAATTAATTCATGACGAGCAATAGCAAAAACTGACGTTTTTGAAGGAATTCGTGAAACGTTTCTACGATTTCCGAAGTCAATATGCTTCACACAACGGTGCGGCGTGTGTTACGGAAACGTCTACAATTCCTTCAGATGCGTAAAGATTCCTCGGAGAATATCCAGGATATGCTGGAGGTAGATATTTCACGAACAGACTTCTGTTTACATATGAAGCCACTTTTCAAACTTCTGGGAAAGTTAATTGTCACAATTTGCGACTTTAGGGCACAAAAATTCTACATAGTAGAATGAAACATCAATGACTTTCTCTAAAAGTAAATATTTTCTGCTCCATTGCAACAGTTGATTTTGGTCATTTTTTCTTTGTTGCAAAATCGATTAACAGACGCAGATATCGAGACATGCTATCAGAGCGGTTGATACCTCAGTTTGAAGAAGTGGATCCCGGTTTTATTCTGCAGAAAGTCAGTGCTCTAACATATTGGGAACGACAGAAATTATGCCATTGCTTTGTTGACCAACATCTCCAGACCTAACTTCTTGTTATTTTCCTCTTAAGTGAAGTAGCAAATAATTAAGTTGCTCACGAGTGTGACAGGTACTGGAATATCGGATACATATTTGCCGTATCATCTGTAGAAAATTGGTTAGTTATAGTCGCACGACATATTTGATTTATCAAAATTAAGTAATTACAGGTATAGGAAACACACTGTACCGTAAATAGTACCGAGGTTTCCTGTAATCAACATATAATTATCGCATACAATAAATCAAATCATAAAATACAAGCTGAAAATAACGAATATGTATAAGTGAATAATGATCATAGGTTATGTATCTTTAATCATTAACTTCTATTATATAACTTATATAAGAATATGGCAAAATGCTGTGTTGCTGTAGTAATCAGTCCTAAGACTCGTCGTGTGCAACCCTCCATGCTAACCTATTCTGCGCTAGCCATTTCAATTCTACATACTTGCCACATCCCTCAACCTGCCTAATCTGATTAGAGATACCATCTTTTGCCACCCTTTACTGTTCTTACCTCACACACTTCCCTCTACGAGACCCTCGTGTGTGTATTAATGTCTTAGTCAAAGTTATTATTCTCTATTTTCTTATTCTGCTTAGAAATTCCTCGTTAGTGATTGCGTACACCCATCTCATTTCAGCATTCTCCTATAGAACCATATTTCTAAAACATCTATTCTCTTCCTTTCTGCGACTCCATACGAACATTTTTAGCAACGATTTCCTAATACTCTATATCTTTGAGTTATAAAATTTTCCGCTTTCATATTCCCTGTATGATTATATCATTTCAAGTTGCTTCTAATAATAGAAAGGGAACTCATCAGTTCAACGGCTGAATATAAATACAAACCAATTAAAAGAAGATTAAGTCCACATTTGTCATATCTCTAGTCATTTTACGAAAGCAAGTGTTTTCGCTTACGAATCATACATAACGTAAAAAGCTAATACACAAGACAGAAGAACGTACAATAAACATCAACATTACATCCGTAATCCAGTTCGTCTTGTTTAAAAATATTATTATGATGTTCCCACTCTATTCCTCTACGTTATATACATTTACACATAATTTATTAACCAATAGAATAAATTACCTGTATTATATTTCATTTCAATGAAAATCAAATAATTTCATATTTATGTTTGCTTTCTTTATGTTATTACAAAATATATACTTGTTTCCACAATTTGCAATCATTTTACATATGAACTAAACATTAAAAAGGTTGGTCTCAGTGTGTAAATTGTAGAAAAAAATCGTACAACTGGAAGTTTGCACTGAGGTTATGAAGGGCAGTTCAGAAGAACGGCAGTAAAATATAGAAATAAACAAAGATCTTAACGAGGAAAATGAGGAAATAGAGAATAATGGTTCATTTGTATACCGTGTTATTTAAGAATATACTTACATAAATCAAGGATTTCCATTATGTTCTTTTGAACAATATATTACAGGTATAAAAATTCTTTATATTCTTCAATTTTAAGAGCTTAATGGAATTGTAAACGTCGTACTGTTATGCAACGAATTTGTGGGGAGTGCCAAAGCTCCGAGGAACGAGGAAGGCAGAAGCTGGCTGGTATCCACTCACATGCTGACCTTAGAATCTTTTACACGTTTTATTTGCGTCCATTGAATTGCTGTGAGTGTCCTTGAAACTGTTTTCCTGTGACCTTAGGCCGCAAGATCGAGTTCCAGTACGCACGACCGAAGAGGAATGTTCAGCAGCCGCCCTCGCGTCTCGTCCCGTCGCGTCTCGTAGCGTCTCGTCGCGTCTCGTAGCGTCTCGTCGCGTCGCGTCTCGTAGCGTCGCGTCCCGTCGCGTCGCGTGCCAGATTTTAATAGCGACATTACCGCTAACTCGTTCTGTTCTACCTGTCGTCGGAAAAGAACCACTCAACGCGGAAACAGAGACATGTTATGACGACGATTGCTATATTTGTCTATATCGAGATTCTCGATAAACAATTCTTGGGTTTCCACCCACGTCAAACGACGTTTCTATGCCGTACTCCACCATCGTTCTCACTCACTTGAGAACGTGGATTAAGCTTCATTTGACCCAGGCTGAAACCCAAGAACTGTTCATCCGGAATACACACCGATCATCGGAATTCTCTTTAAAATTTACTCAGCCAACGGAACGGAAAAGAAAAACATACAGAAGTTTGCATAAGTAGTAATTCAGAGAGAGTCTGTGAAATAAATCTCAGTTAGGTCTTCTACTATCAATGGTCATTCGTTTTAGATTATGTATGCTCCATTGACTCAATATGTTACACTATGCACATTAATGAATATTTCATCACACAACATACAGTGTAAAATTGAACTCCCCCGTTAAATTTTTAGGTGCTCCACTTACTGTATAAATCCGTTGCATACCACATTTTCTTTCGGAATTGCATAAATTCTTTTTACTCTTCAGATCTTCTTTCTGTATAGTGAGGGTAGTGGTGTTTCTTTTTTGTCTCCAGTTTATTAACAATCAGTTTCTTTGTTCGCAAAAAATATCTTGTAGTTGTCAATTTAATCAATACGTAAAAGATCAACAAATAGAAACAATTTTCTTTCTTGGAACCACCTCGGCTGCACAAATACAAAAAAAAAATTGTAATTTTGCTAAGGCAATCAAATATCTAACCATGTTTCTTGTTTCCGTAAAATTAGAAGAACGCAAAATTTAGGTAGGCGTGAGTTTGTTCAGAACATAACTTCAAAAACCTTGCCTGAAAAATACACAGCGAACGAAGCTTATGGAATGCATTATGGTTCATCGTTTAAAAAACTCTAAAAACTTATAAACAGCATTCAGAAATGTAAAACTAATAACGTTGTTAATTGTTTAATAAATTTTATAGTTTCTTAACAATACTTTCTAGCTATTACTATGAAGTATGTCAACATTGATGGCCATATAAGGCAGAAAAAATTAAATTCAATGAAGAATAACAAAATTTTACCTACAGTTTTATAACATAATATTTCGTCCTAAAATTACGATTTCTTGAGGTACTACTTACAATTAAACGGTTTGAACTTTAAAGTGACATTAAAGTATCTACATTTGATGTCACGGTGTATAACATTCAGTTATATTCAAAATTAAAGACAATTAAATATTACAGCCAATGAAATGTTTATGGAAAAGATTAAAATAGAAATTATGTAAGTGACATCCAATATCAAAACATGTAATCATTGCTCCACCTTCATAATTAAAATGGAATACATCTTTGTTAAACCTTATTGAGTTCCTATTGCATCGGGTTGGAATGAAATAATGGAGAGTTGTTATTCTTCACTTCCTTAAAATATGGGTGTATTTTGGTTTCCCTCGTGGTAACGGGATTATTTTTAACCTCCTTTGTGTAAAACAAACTGGTTTTTAGTTCTTTAATGCACCGTGAATATTATAAACTCTCGTAGGATATCGCGAGAATTATTAACTCCTGGAAAGTACCGCGATTATGTTTCACTTCCTTAATTCACTGGGAAAGTCTTAGACTTTCTTAACGTAGCGTCCTAATTTAATTTATCAGGAGAATTATTGACTGGGTTAAGGTATTGCTAGTCATCATCGCTATTAATTTGAATCTTACCTTAAAGCGACGAAAGTTCGTGAGTGCCTCGATTCTAGTTAAATCACGTGTTGGTCAAGAAATTAGTGTTCTATTAATTCATTTTCGGGCTAATATAAAATAATACCTGGGCACCGCCAGCGATGCAGCAAGTAATTCATAGATATTAACAAAAGATAGATTTCAAATTTAATGTGCAGTTTTGGTCAGTAAACTAGAACTCTGTAAAAATAATTCATAATATGAAATAACCTAAAGTTAAAAACAGTAATATTGCAGAGTTAAAGTTCAATACGGACACTCGTGATAAACGGGAGAGAGAAATGTATGATATAAGGAAACGTACTGTGGATATATATATATATATATATATATATATATATATATATATATATATAGCAGGGTTACGCTCAAATTACAAAGTATGTACATACGAGTATTTTTTTTAAACTTCGCGAGTAATTGCCGTAATAAGAAAAGAAAAATGTGGCCAACGTAACGTAGAAATATCCGTGGGTGGTTAGAAGAATCGACATCACTGCAACACACAACACTACGACTGTGGTGTGTTGATCGTTGATCATGTCTGTGATCGGCGCGACTGCAACTCTTCTTTCCATCACAGAAAATTTTTATCGACAGTATGGGGAGTTCGTGATCAGAAAAATCGAAATTCATCCTGATTTTATTGTAGCTACGATTGAATTAGGAATATTATAATTACTGCATATTGTAATTTGTTTAAATTGGGTGAATGGTAAAAATAGAAATATGAAAAATTCTCGTTCCTTGTGTTCTATACAGTCGGATACATGAAAAGAGTTTAAAGATAATTCTGAGCATTTGGAACACTAATCAACATATATATATATATATATATATAATTTTTAATTACTTCTTCAAGCCTTTATGTTTAATCAACGTTTATCTCCTGATACGATAATAAAATAATCAAATTTCAAAGTCGTTCACTTCAACGACTCGTTAATTTATGACTTAAATGTTTGTAGCATAATAAAAATTTGTATGCAGTACATTTTCCGGGTCATGTCCATCTTGATTATGTTGTGATCCGCATTTTCATTTCCACACCACAAAAAGGTGAAGGTGTAGATAATTTCCTCTATGTTTAGATATTAATCTAGACTACGCCGGAGAGAGAATTTAATGTGAAAGACGTTGCAGTGACGATTGTTGAGCCTTGATGCATTTATGGACGCGCACTCTTTCTAAATTCATCTTAGTATTGGAGGAATGAAGCAAACTCTCAGCTTTGCTGAAGAAAAGGTTATCTGGTTTCCATCCGAAGTTGTAACGTGACGGCTGTGCGCTTAGTGGTTGCATAAGAGTGGAAAACCAAGAACGTTTCTTTCTTTCTGTCGGTTGGTCTCATTGATAGTCAAGCATTGATAACAACCGAAATTTCTGGCATTCGTAGTAATTGCATTTATATTAAACACTGGCCGTCGTTGCTCAATCACCTTTCGACATTAAGTTTTAAATTATCATCAATGTATTTATATAATATCTGACGATCCCCAAAGCAAACAATTTACATTTTGGTACACGTTACTATATTAATCCCTACCTTACAATTCACACTTACTTACGTGTAATGGTTATATTAGCAAAGTAAAATAATATTCAATCTTGTAAATAAAATTGTGTGTTTGTGTATATGTATGTGTGTCAGTAAGTTACACATCCAAATTAAAAGCCGTTGAGCAATTTCGGCAATATTATGTACACATGTTCCTTACGAGTCGGAAACAAATAATATGGGATAAGGTTTCTTAACGACATGAGTGGAAATACTAAGAAAAGTAAAGACGGCCGATATTTGGGCCAAATAAATATTTTTAGTACTCTTTGATTTATAGTAGTTGTGTCGATGTAGTATATTTATAATTTCAACCTCTTTCAGTATTGAATGGGAACAATCTTTGGAGTGGTGGAGGAGGAGAGTTTAATTCTGACATCCAGGTTGCCTGCTAAGTTGTAGTTCAGTGTCTAGGAGGAGGAGTGGAAGGTAAAACAAATTTTAAACTAGCGTATTAATATCACCCCAACTTTATACACATGATTCTAAGATCCAGGAAACAGAACCTATACTGGTGGAGGAAGTGAGCTTTTTCCAACCTCTTAGGGTACCGGGACAACTATTGCCGCTCTTCACATCAGGAGTATTTTCGGCTTTTTTTTATCCTTCCAAGAGAATTCTTGACACTATTGCAGTAACGGAACGATTTTAGACTGCGTCAAATTACCGGGAGTATATTTGACTTAATTAAAGCATCGTGAATATTTTCACTTCTCCTATGGAACCGGACTATTAAGTGTACCGGGTTTTAGATCTTCGTAAGGCACTGTTGTTATTTAAGGTATTTGTACATTTACTGACTCGATTAACTTATTGTGAGTCATCATGCCGTTTATGATCAAATTAAAATTCAGTACGGAGTGTAAAAAAAATAAATGACAAAATTATTTACGGTTTCCATGCCGGTTGAATCACGTTTTGATGAAGTGATTAATGACCACTTAGATTTATTTTTGGGTAACAGGCTACACGAGTGAGATCCTGAAACAGGTAACTCCCTTTAATAGCATAGGAAGGGAATTGAAAAGGGGGATGTGGAAAGTAGCCAAGGGTGACTTAGACCCCGGGTCCTACCCGGTGTTTCACCTTAAAGAGACATAGGGAAAACCTGCATCAGGTAGTTCGTCCGAATGACGGGAGATGAGTTTGCTGAGGGGACGAATCATTTCCTTCTTCGTGTTTCCCCCATTTGGCCGACTGATCCAATTGAATCAGCGGACAACTCTTACCGTATGCCTTTTTTTTGGTTAACAGGCTACATGAGGGTGATCCTGAAACAGGCAACTCCCCTTTAATAGCATAGGAAGGGAATTGAAAAGGGGGGATGCGGAAGGAAGGTAGAGCAAGGTAGCCAAGGGTTAACTAGGGCCCCGGGGCTATGGTTTAAGGATCCTACCCGGTGTTTCACCTAAAGAGATGCAGGGAAAACCCTAGAAAACCTGCATCAGGTAGGTCGGGCATTGGGTACTATTCTCACGCCCTTCCGAATGACGGGAGACGAGTCTGCTGTGGGGACGCAGCATTCCCTACAGGGCTCATATAAATAAATAGCCGGGAAACGCCTGACAGCCAGTTACGATATTAGTAAATTTGAATTTCTAAGTAATCAGTTAGCGACGAGCTACGACGCTTCCCGAAAGCAGAATGAGAAAATGTCGTTTACTTTTAAGGGCAGATATGTGCGACCTAATTACGGCGGCCAAGAACTGCGTTCCGTTACAGTATAAAATATTGGCTAAGAACCGCAGGATGGCGGGCTCTCAATCTTCTTCAAACTAATTCCTGTAATCTGTCATCCGCCTGGTCGTCTGGTCGGGCGCCAGTAAAAACTCAAGTATTTTGCGCTTTAAGTTGTTAGATTAGGAGATCCATTACTAGGGTTATGGAACGCCCATTAAGGTGCAAGGGGACACAAACACAACTTCTGTGGCCAGATAACGGCCGTATTCGTTCGTGATGCCTGCCTGGCTGAGGGCCTCCATTTCAACGCATTACGGACCCATTAATCAACTCGTCACGAATATCCTTTCCATATGGCATTAACATACGCTTATCAACTGACATTTGTACAATTACTTTCTCAAACGCGAGCTTTTACTAAATCCAGAAACCGCGAAATGTAACTGCTTCAATTTATTCATGTACTGCGGACACCGATGTTCCCGTACAATTATTTAAATACTTGCTTGAAAGACTTTCAAAAACGCATAAAATGCAAATATTTATACAATACACATTTTTACAGACTGAATACTTTATATCACTTTAAAATACGTAGTACTGATAATTTTCTGGAAGTTAAATATTTTACTTCTGCGACTTTTACACTGAAAGTTATGCAATTGGGAACATACCTCTACTTCTTAATTTACTCGAACTGGAGATTTTTCAATTTTGTATGAATCACAGATTTAAGAAATGTATGTGCGAACTAGTAATTATGCACATTATTTCTTAAAGGGACATAATTTAGGCCGAAATTTTGAAATATGCACGTGACCAGGCAGGCTCTTTGTAGGTCGCGGCGTAGAGCACAAGGAACGAAACCTGGCGTTTGTGCTTTTTTTGCAGTTACAAATCAGTAGTATATAAATCAATGGCTTGTGGTATTCCATCAGGAAGAGTTATGTGTGGTGTATCGTGCCACTCTGCACAAACACGTCGTCCTGAACACCAAACTATTCATTCATGTGCCGAAAGTTCCTTTAAGATGAAAAACGCTGTCACAGGCATGCAGACAACACGTAAATGATATTTCACCAAATTCCACGGTGTACTGCTGGGACGATCATTTTAAAGTGACTATCATTTATATTTAATTTATGGTATTCTTATCATTTCTAGGAACTTAAGTATAAATGTACATATTAGCTTGTGTAGCTTTTAGAAACTGTATAGTCAGTTTATTGCCTTTCGAGGTACTATACAAGCCAAGCTTCTTTCTTACTGTTTAATCAGAATTTGAAATGAGATAATATGGACTCGAACACACTATTAAGGATTTTGAAGACTACAGGAATAATATATCGACGAGGCAAAGTTATCCATAACTTCTACAGATGACAGTGAGCAGTGATTAGAATTGAAGGGAAGAAAGGAGTAAGACAAGAATGCAGTCTGTCGTCCATGCTATTCAACTTATTTATATAACAGGCGATGAAGAAACTTAAAAATGAATATGAAAAAGAAATCAAACTGCAAGTAGAAGAAATATAAATCGTAATGTTTGTAGACGATATTGTAGTATTAGGTGAGTCAGACGAAGACTTGGATAACATAATAAATGGCACGAACGTGATCCTGGAGGAAGAGTACAACATGAGGATTACTAGAGGGAAAACAAAGGTAATGGAGAATAGTATGGAAATAGTGGAATAAAAAAGGGTGTTAGATTGGGAAAGGATATTTTAAGGAAGGTAAGGAATTCTGCTACTTAGGCAGAGTAATAAATAGAGTAGGATAGCATAGGCAAGGAACTCGTTCGCAGAAAATGAAATTTACTTACTAATATAAATATGAATTGAGTATGAATAAGAATTTCTACAACGTATCGAAGGCAAACTCCGCCTCCGTCTTCAGGGAACATCACTCCGACAAGTGTCGTGACGTCACAGGCGTTTCCGACCACTTTCAAAAATATGCCTGAGAAAGGTGTTTCTCTGTATTTAAGGAGACAGTAAATACTATCATGCAATTTTCTAACTAATTAAAACCCATGGAATCTTTAGGAATGAAAAAATTATTTTGAAGCTACTTACGGATGTACTCTACGATAAGGTACTCCATCAGCTTACAAACCATAGACTTATCGGTCTATAATTATTCACACCACTTTTACTTCCCCCTTTATGAACTGGTACAACTATCGCTTTCCTCCAGTCACACGGAATACTGGAATTGTGTATTGAAATATGGGACAACCTCAGTATGTATCTAATAATTGCCTTCACTGATATTTTTATTATTTCTGCAGGAATGCCCTCTACACCACGCGGTTTTCTATTTTTTAATTTAGTTATCCATTTCCTTAAGCATTTGACTGATATTTGGAAAAAATTCAACTGCTTCTGTTCAATATCTACATTACAATGACCTTTATTTGTGGTAAAAATTGAACTGAAGTGCGAATTGAGTAGTTCAGCCGTATCTGTGAGAAGTTCATCATTATGTTGAAAAGATGGTATGCCAGTTTTATATACCGATATCCTCCTTTGAAAAACTCCATTGAAAGCATTACAAACTTCATTAGTTTGTCGTTTATCCCGCTTTAATCACAGACTAGCTGAGTGCCCAGCGTCTTCTCTCTGGTTACTAATTTCATACTCGTTGTATCAGATAGCTATAGCGGCTGACAAGGTTCGTCGCGTGCATTATCTACCTTCCTCACTCAATATATATATGTTATGAGCTACAAGATCTAAAGCATCCACTCTGCACTCTTCCTAACCCCAGAGGCACAATTGTAAGCCTTTATTTCCGGTTTGATAAAAAACGGTCACGAATAATTTACATCCTCCACGAATAAATCAAGACCTTTGGTCTCTTCATAATACATATTCCCGTTCGAATTCTACCGATCGCCTGGACATCAGCCCATGATTGTCTGACGTAAAGATGAAAGCAACAAATTTACTTATGTAATGACTGGACGATGTAAATTATCCATGAAAAATTTGTTTGTGACAGGGAATAAAAGTTTACATTATTGAAATAATCACACCGGTTTTATTTCATTATTAGCGACAACATAATAAAGAATAACATATGAAATTGAAGTGAACCAATAATTTATATAGATATCTAACACGATTAAGGATTCTCTGTTTTTAAAATTATGGGCGTCAAATCTAATTAACACGCGAGCAGTTGCCGCCACATAAACAAATTTAGATTGCAAATATTTGGCAATAAGTATTAGAAAAATGACTGAGGCTAATTCGATATGACGAACATTGAGTCAAATTGGATGCGGTTTGATATACTACGGAAAATGTATTCATCGAAGTATCCCGTATTATTAGATTGTGGCCTCCAATAATATATTTTATTACTGAGTATTGAGATTTGAAACCAAAAATGGAAATGACACTGAATATTAATCACATGAACCGAGTACAAAATGAGAATTACCAGAAATAAAACAAAAGTAATGGAATGTAGTCAAAGAATAGTGATGATGCAAATGACATCGTATTACGAGGTAATACTTTGATGAAAGGAAATGAACTTTGGTATTTTGGTGGTTTAATGACCTTTGTTAGGAAATGAGATATAACATTTCTAATAGAATAAGGAAAACATTACCAAAATAAGAAAAATTGGAATGTTCCTAGTAAATTTGTAACCTAGGAAATCATTTCTGAAAGGATTTGAAATGTGGTTCTACACTGGAATGCTGAAAGTCATAAATGTGTAACTTTTTAAGATAATTAGTGAGTAGAGAACATTCTGGATAGGATAAGCTTCCCAGACGCTTGTTTTGACTGGTTTGAAGGTTTGGTCCCGGCGCCCCGTTAGTTTGTCATTTTTCCTGGTTATTTGATGGAAATTGCCAAATATACACGTATTGCAAATAAATATCCCGGAAAATAAAAATATTACGCCCGACACAGTCCGTTTTTATTATTGACAGTTGAGAGCATGGTGTACGTATACCATGGTTGAAAGTGAGTCCACTCCGGTACCGACAGTATAGTCAATTACTTAACTATTGCGTGTTGTAGAGAAAAGTCGAGTTTTAACGTGCATTTTTGTGGTTTTATGCAGTTACATTACAAATTATAAGTAAATAATTGATAAATTAAATTTTAATTTCTCCTAAAATGCCAAAAAGAAAGTATATATTTACAGACGAATTAAAAAAGGTTATCCTTTTATTTAATGTCAGTTATGACAACGAATAATTTAAATGACAAAGTTGCTGGATTTTGTGCAGATAACTGCAATACTGATTTCGGAGGTGACAAACGCAAAAGGGAAAATAATATTTACAGTCTGTTGAAAAACTAGGAAAAAATATTGTAGATATTGGTTGTGGTGCTCACATCGTACACAACTGTCTTCAATGTTCTATTCATTCAAATATAAGCTCTAGTGGTCAAAATATGTTATGGGAAAACAGTTTTGTTGAGCCGAAGTTTTTACTTGGCTTAACAATAATCAATTAACTTTGCCTGAAATTGATGCTTCCGGTTCAAAATTAATGAAATTCGTGGAAATAATCCAATTAACTTAACTGAACTATTTGAAGAAGTTGTGGCTGTAAAGTCTTTTTTTATCGGTAAACTATGCCATTTGGAAAAATTAAAGTTGTGGAACGAAATGGGATAAACTATTTAGTCATTTTAAAGAATAAGTTTTCTGTCTATCAGGCACTTGTGCACCGCTGAAAGAATATTTTCAATAATGGACAAAATAGGGCAAAATGGTTGCATCAACAGTAAAAGCTCTATTACTCTGCAAAATTGTAGTAAAGTTTTCGACTCGATTAAAAACAATAAGGACTTTTTAAACAAGTTCACAATAGTGATAAATGTTATCAATAACCATCACCTGAAGAAATTGTGGGCTAACATGATAAAAAAAATGGTTTGAGTGTCCTTTAATTTATTCTTACTCCCCATAATATGACGCAAATACGTAATCATGATTTGGATCGTGTAATTAATATCTGTTTGTTAAACACAGTATTATATATTATTACTTAAGTTAGTAAATTGTCGTTTTTCATATTTTCATATTTGCTATTATATCGAAATATGATTTATAATTTGACTCAAACTAATGGTACGGACGCCCGTGTTATGAATTTTGAACAAATCTCAAAAATTAATTATGGTAAGTGTAAATGAGTATTATAATGTGGTAGGAGAAGAGCTGAGGCAGAGGCAGAGGCACAGGCAGACTGCCTGCCTCCATCAAGGCCTACAGGTTGCCGCTCTCCTGGGGCAAGCCGCGTCCTGCAGTCTAACAACTTCTTAACATTCAGGTTCCAGCAGAAAAAACTTCCCTCTCCCCCGGCTCATCCACCTATCTTTGGCAGAAGATGCACCTGTTCTCTCCTGGTTATTACGGTCCACCATCCCACACTTAAAGGCTGTAAAGCATCCGTTAAAAGAATCACGGCTCGAGTTTTTCATTTCTTTCTTTCTCGACAATCTATCTCCCTCTTTCTCCACCGTTTTTTTACTCGCGTAAGAAATCGTGGGTGGGCTTGACCCATCAGCCGAAAGACAAAGAGATGTTTGGTCGGCAGGCACCGGCCGACGATAGATGGTAAAGTTCTCCCGTATACCAATAGCACGTATGATGTATTTAATGGACGGGACGGCAGCCGACATTCCTGGCTCGGATGTTAATGCTCCCGCGCGCCTCTGATTTGTGAGCCTAATCAATGACCGCGGAGTGATTTAAAACACGCCGACAGAGATGAGGGACGCAGGTTTGTTTGAGGTTTTAATTTTACGGCCGGGTAATTGTAAATATTAACTATTATAGCCGTCATCACGAACTCGGCCGACGTTAAGGTTGCTCGCTTTGATGGGTGAATGCTGACTGGGAATAACCACCTGTCACACAACGCCGCTATAAAATTTCGTTAATTTCCAACCAGCCGTAGGGTGAGGTTCAGGGGAATTTCACCCGCATTGTTTCTGGTTCCCTTCCTCGTGCTCGCGCTCGTGCTCGTGCTGTACTGTTCTGTTCATCATCAATATCGTCTAACTATATTTGAGTAATCCCTTCCCCTGCTTAGACATCGGGCCATTTCAGGATGTTATTTGGAATAATCATTAAGTCGTCTGCGCCAAATTGATGCCAATAATTATTCGACGGGTTTTACTCCGTTTACGAACGTGACCAAAATTAATAAACAACCCCCTTTTGTACAGAATATTCCAAAAATTGTCAACATCTGACTTAATAGCTTTAATTAAATTCTTGATATGACATCCTACTTGATGGTATACACGAAAATGTTTCCATTTTCTCCGGATAAACATTTTACTAAATAATGAAATATTTTCAGAATAAAGTTATAATTACCGAAAACCTTTATCATCCTTGTAATGATGCGGCAGTTTATAAGTTTTTATTGAAACCTTTTTAATATTTACCGGCGTAATGTGAGATTTTAAATATAATTGAAGTTATAGTTCATCCCCTAAGAGGATATGGAAGGGAGTAAAACTAACTTCCGCATATTATTTTTAACGGATGGAACAATTTCGAGCAAATGTTGAACACATGTTTTAGACGACCAGGAAATAGAACTGTGTGGGTAAGACGACTTGGTAGCGGGGCGGGGGTGGGCTGGGTGTCATATGAAAATAAAAAGAAAACAATCAAGTTGGGTATGGAAATCGGTGCTTTGAGAGTGTTTGAGTTTGATTATGACATTTCGCAATCGAATTATGAGACATTTCTGCGTAAATTTAATTTTAGTGATTATCAGGGGGATAAATTAAGTTCTGTTACAATTGGATCTATTTCAATCGAACTTAGTTTGTGTGTCACTTGGGTCCATTTAAATACTTGATGGGTAAAGTAACTTCTAGCTCTTACAGTCTTATCGTACCGATGATAGTTATTACCATATTTTAATACCAGTGTTTGTTTGTTATTGCCTTTCTTAAGAAACAGGTAGAGTTTCTTACTCTATTTGTTTACCGGAAATACTTTTGACAGTCTATGATAACGGGTGTCAATTTTTATTCCCTTAAGGTACCGTTTAAATGATAGCAACAATAATCATGAACTATCAATAATCATATCGATTGTATTTGTTAAGTCGCTCATAATAGATTGCTACGAGTCGATTCTCTTAAACGACTCTTCGACTCTCCGAATACAGTTCGTTTCTATTCTCAGCGTTGAACATTAGTAAGTTGGGTAAGTAAGAGGGGGAGGGGCGAACACACACAAAAATTAGAAAAATGTAATAAATATAGAGTAATTTAAGTGGAAAATAATTTTGAATTTGTTTTAGATAATTCATAAATTTTAACTAATACTTCAGACGAAAAATATGCGTTAAAAATTGTAATTAATATATAAACGAAATATGAGATGGCAAACGAATTTTAAATTATCAAGTACTGTTTCCTTTAATAAATTTTAAAGAAAACGATTAAAATTTGATTTCCAAACATATCGGCACACAGTGACCACTTACAAATTTCGTTCTTCCATTTAATAATATTTTACTAACGCTTAGCTTCAAAGCTGAACGGTAATACTAAATCGAAATTCCACTTTCCCTACTACTATGAACTGGTGAAGCGTGATGTGCGGACGAAGGTGAGATTAATCTTCTTTTTTTAAGACGTCAAGATGTCGTCTTGTCGAGTCGACAAGTCAATGTTTCCTTATAAATATAGATTGGCATCCAAACGGCTTCATGGTTCTTGGGAACAAGGATTAATCAGGCCATTGATCTCGTCCTAGCCGATCTTCCGGGATTTATTACAAACTAGCTGGGGACCTGGCGTTGTCTAATACATTATTTAATTCTCGGTAAACACATTATTAAAGCAATATGAACCTCAAATATACTACTAATGTCTGGAGACAGTAAAAACTATTCCCCGTACATAGAAAGGCTAAAAATATTTTCAGTAAAGTAACTGAATAAAAATCCTCTTAACACTTTATAATAGCACAAAAATAATCACGGCACCTTAAGGGAATAAAAATTGACACCCGTTATCATAGACTGTCAAAAGTATTTCCGGTAAACAAATAGAGTAAGAAACACTACCTGTTTCTTAAGAAAGGCAATAACAAACAAACACTGGTATTAAAATATGGTAATAACTGTCATCGGTACGATAAGACAGTAAGAGTTAGAAGTTACTTTACCCATCAAGTATTTAAATGGACCCAAGTGACACACAAACTAAGTTCGATTGAAATAGACCCAATTCAATACGAAATTTATATTTTTTGTAAAAAAATGCTGGACCGGAAATCTGTTTCATGACGTGGATAAAAGAAGAATGTTCGTTAAAACTACATATATACTTACAAGGAAAACAGAACATGAAATTCTTATTGAAAGGTGGGAAAGTAGCAAACCACAAGAATGAATTCGTTAAGGATCGTTTTATAGTAAATGAAGAAATTTTTTCACAACAAAATTACATTCATACGGTATTTCCGTAAAGTAAGGAAAAGGTTCATAAATAGTTTCTGAAACTTGACAGAGGAATGCTTAAAAATTTCGATGTTACGATTTTCAATATAGTTTCAGAATGTTTCCTCATAAACATTAAAAAAAAGGTGAAGGAATTGAGAGAAAAATAGCTGACACATTTAACAATTAACAAGCCTTAATTAATTTAGCCTTGAAATGATTATCGGTATGTTTTGTGTCTCTCAAATCGACACTGCGTATTCAGTGCCATTGTGATCTGAGTAAGTAATGAGACATTTTTAAAATCTTTGTGAGTCGTCACAAAGCCGCTTTTCTTTTGTGCTCAGTCCCTCTTAGAAGCTGTGGGTGTTTCTTGCCAGGTAGGACCGTTGTTCAAATAAAGCCATCAGTCAACCAGGGGGCGATGCTATCTCTCCCCATTGCCTCTTTTTGTGCATGAATGTTGTGCGTGCGCACGCGCGTGCGCGTGTGCGTGTGCGTGTGCGAGTGAGTATGCGTGACAGCCTGGCCAGAGCGACCTTTATACACGTCTCGTCTCATATCTCGTCAAGTACAACATGAAACGTTTACAGGTTTCAAGATTTCTTCTCAAAATTATATCATTGCTATGGTTATCTTCATTTAGTAGAATCTCGATTGCGTGTCATAGAGACCTAATGGCTTCAGAAGTCGTAATTGAAACATTCACCGCAACGTGGATACAATATTAATCAAATTAATATTCTAATGCACTCGAATCCAACACAACGAGATGATGTCTTGGAGCGTTTCAATTATATTTAGAAATACTGAAATGTAGGTTTTTTTTTTCGTTGGCAGGTGGAAAATCTTCAGAAAGACGCCGTGAAGCCCGTACTTCACGGTGTGTGGGATTTTTACCCACTAAAAACCACCTCCGTAACTAAAACTGGTCTGTAGAGACCAACCATTAGTTTTATTTTGTTAATTCTTATATCTAGTTACTTATTAGCTAAATTAGTCCAATGACATCCTTTAGTTTTCATTGTTGTCCTATGACTGTATTTCACGCTCACGCAGCGTGCTTTATTTTGTAATTTGTCACTCATACTAATTCAAATGGTTTCCTTCGCTTGAGTCTTCTGAACAGGTATTTATTGTCCGAGAGCTGAAGAACTTCTGTGTTTTCATGCCGGCGAAGCCTTTCTTCGTGCTTGCCCGCAAATCTTTTAATTTCTTCTTTGACAGTTGGAATGGCAAGGTCTTTATGGATATCAGCGTTTCTAATGTACCATGGGGCATTCACCATGGCACGTAAAACTTTATTTTGGAATGTCTGTATTTGATTGATATTATTTTCTTTTGCACATCCCCATAGTTGTATACCATACGACCAGGTTGGTTTAATAATTTGGTTATACACCAAAGTTTTGTTATACAAAGACAGGTTGGAATATCTTCCTATGAGCCATCTATACTGTCGGTATTTTATGTTGAGTTCTTCCTTTTTCTTTTTTACGTGTTCTTTCCATCTCAACTTGGTATCTAATGTCATACCTAGATATTTGGCTTTATTTTCGTACGGTACTGTGGTTCCGTTTATGTTAAGAGATGGGGGGTCAGTCATTCTTTTATTCGTAAAGTTTACATGAATGGATTTTAATTCATTCAATTTAATTTTCCATTGTCTGGTCCATTCATATATAGTATTAGTAGCGACTTGTAGTACTTCTGTGGATGTTGTTAGATTGTGCCCCGTTGCTAATATCGCTGTATCGTCAGCGAACGTAGCGAGTTTCACGTCATCTAATTTTGGGATGTCACTTGTAAACAGCAGGTACAGTACTGGTCCAAGAACACTTCCTTGTGGTACCCCTGCTTGAATTTCTTTTAAGTCAGAGTATTCGTCTTCTTGTTTGATTCGGAAGAGTCTATTAGATATGTAGGAGTTTATAATTTCCACATATTGTTTGGGCAGCATTCTGTTCAACTTATATATTAATCCTTGATGCCACACTCTATCGAATGCTTGCGCAACGTCAAGAAATATCGCTGAGCAGATTAATTTATCTTCTAACGCTTTTTCTATTATATCAGTAATCCTGTGAACTTGGTCAATTGTTGAGTGTTTTTCTCTGAAGCCAAATTGATGATCTGGGATTAATTTACTTTCTTGTATGAACGTTTTTAATCTTTTGAGCAGAAGTTTCTCGAACAATTTTGAAATTACTGGTAAGAGTGATATCGGTCTGTATGATTTGACATCATGTGGTGGCTTACCAGGTTTTGGTAACATTATTACTTCAGCTACTTTCCAACTGGCAGGTACGTGCTTCAATCTGAATGCTGCATTGAACAGGTATGTCAGCATGAGGATGTGTGAAAGTTATCTTGTCAATCGACCTTTTTACACTTACTATCAGACAAACATAATTTATTAATGACGAAAATAAGTGTAACTTACATTTAATTTTTAATTACATATAAACTAACGGCTGTTTTTTACAATAATTAAATAGAATAAAGTTTCCATAGCAAGTTTCAAATATGGTATTAGCATCGGTTCAGTTTAATATATTTAATCGAATCATCAAATTTTATCGAATTAATTTACGACGAACAAAGTTTTTCATAAAACACGAAGACTTTTTGAGAAGACACTAGCCAACACAAAATCGAAAGTCAAGTTCACGGGGGAAAGTTCCGATATTGAAACCGGAGCCGACAAGGAGACGGCCTTTCTCTATTACTATTCAACATAATTTTACTCAAGGTTATAAAGGAATGGGAAAAAGAACTAAGAAGATGCAACATGTGGAAACCATTGGAAGAAAATTTGAAGTCATCTGCGTAGCCTTTGCCGATGACCTTGCAATATTATCAGAAAATGGGCAGGATGCATGGCACCTAAAGGAGGGTGCCGAAAACGTTGGCCTACAAATTTCTTTAGAATAAACTGACTTTATGTGTACAATCTTAACATGAGAGTCTCACATTTCGAATACTTGGCGAAATCCTTCAACCCACTGGCCTAGAAAAGTAATCGCAGGAAATACGGGTACAGGCACGTTTCAACTATTGACAAAAAATGTATACTCATACAAGCGAAACTGAAACACTGCAGCATAGTAGCTCTATATGCAGCCGAGACATCATCACTTCAAAAAATACTCTACTACAGAACCTACTGAAAAAATATATATAATATCATTAGAAAAATTATAGCTCCACGGAAAACAATTGATGGGTACAGACTACGGAGCAATCTTCAAACATCTCGGCCGATATTAGAAAAAGACACTAAAATTATATATGGACCAACACGTGAGATCCTCTCAGTAAAGGCATGACGTGGGCTGAACGTGTGACCAAGGCTCAACTCACCAGTCAGGATAATAAAGATCGGGACGTCTACAGAAGCAAAATGGACAAGTGGACAGTCCAGACAGACACAAAAAAAAGGCGAACAACAGGAGAGGATTCACGTCATCCATTATAAGACAAGACAATAAATTAAAATATTCTTACCTTACTAAGGTTGCCTATATTCTTTATATAAATTATTTTAAAAGTTCAGAACAAGGAAGAGTTATTTTTGTAATTTTGAAAAGTTCTGTTTCAGCATGTGCTCGTTATCACGTGTTAACTAATCGTTAAAGCAATCAATCAGTGTAAAAGACTGTACAATTCGTTTGACGGTGTGTTCTCTGCCTAAAATCAACGAGATAGTACCTGTTGACGATCACGGCAAACCTTCACTGAAGCTTTAAAAAAAACACTTAAAATCTAAATCTAAAGATGATTTACAAAGTACTAACCGTTCTAAATTATGTTGCTTTAAATTAGGGTAACGACAGATATGTACTATTAATTTATTTTATTCTGTTAACGAACTCCGCACATTGAAAGCTGATTTGAAAACATTTACAATGTTATCCGCATTAACATTCATACCATCAACTATCCTAAGATAATTACAATCTATAAACCTAAAAACTATTTCCTGTATTTTTGTATTTTCACGATAAATATCCCTAATTGTGGATATTTGTGTAAGAGAATAACTTTTCTTGTCTCATAAAGTTAAATATGTGATGCTATTATCACATTTTCCCTTAATTCAAATATGAAATGGAGTTTTCCACATTATGAAAGGTTTTCACGAGACAGGCATTTAAAATACCAAATATTTCTAGATGCTTTATAGACAATATTCGTACTCCCGTACGAAGTAAGAAATAACGATTTCCTTCCGTATTTCGCCTCTTGGGAATCCGCCTTGATAGTCCAACAATAATTAGCTAGCATATGTTGTTGTTGTTGTGGTATTCAGTCCTAAGACTGGTCCGATGCTAACCTATCTTACGCAAACGTTTCATTTCCTCAGAACTACAACATCCTCCCTAATCTACTTAGCGTATTCCATCCCTTGTCTCCCTCACACTTGTCTCTAATGCTAGTTTTACAAGACTTTCGTGTCTTTAAACGTTGTCTATTAATCTATCCCTTCTCTTGATCAACATTCTACATTTTGTTTGCTCTTCCCCTATTCTGTTTAGAACTTCCTCGTTACTGATTCTATCCCCCATCTGATTTTCAGCATTTTCCTATATTATTTTTTTCCATTCCGCAATTCCTATCATCCTCGTTTCGCACCCATATAACGCCACGCTCCATATCAACATTTCTAGCAACGATTTCCTAATATTCACACTTATATTACCCGTAAGTAAATTCCTCTTTTTTGCGAAAGCCCTCCTTGCCTGTGCTATCTTACTCTAGTAATTATGCTGCCCAAGTATCATGATTCCTTAACCTCCGTCAAAATATCCCTCCTCAATTTAACACCGTTTGTTATTCCACTGTTTCCTAATTACACTCCATTACTTTGCTTTTCTCTCTATTAATCTACTCTTCCTCCAGGACCATGTTCATGCCATTTATTATGGTTCCCAGGCCAGCATATAGGATTATGTTTTCCTCGATACCTGTTTTGCATAGCTAAATCTCCGGATGAAAGCGTTCCTCGTGGTCCTTGCTCACAGCCTACAAATGTAGTTGCAGAGGTAGGAAGTTTGCTTTTAAGAACGTATTACTATCCAAAACCTTAAAAATATTATAAGTCGTTGAAAATATTACGGTAATTTTCTTCCATTAGATTTCATAAAAACTGTAACTTTTTTGAATCGTAATGTTCTGGCTGATTATTGTTGGGCCATGAAGAGAGATACTCCACGGGCGAAATGTAGCAAAAATTTATTATTTCATCCTTTCTCCGTCGGCCAGAACAACATATTTTTCATTTTTTGACGAAAAATGTTTCTATTTTGTTTCGAGCTTAGAATAAAAAATTAATATTGATTTCTTTACAAAAAATATCTGTGTGTGTTGGAGAAATTCTGAACATAATATTTGAAACCTCGATATCTAGTACAAGTGAGACAAATATCATGTTGGCCAGTGTTCTGAGCAACGCGTCAGGACCATGTCCATTACTTTCTTAGTCTACTTGAAATTTCAGTGAGTCACTAATATTTGGGTTTATGCCTGTCTCTCGGAAACCTGGCGTAATGACAAAAATCCGATTGAGGAGAACATTTTGCTACTCGTCAATTAATGTTCGGGATTCACGATATATGTAACTCTCAAAAACAGTGATACGCCACCAGATTCCTCCAACTATCAAAACAGGAGCGAATTGGTTCCCGTTAGGAATAAAATTGTTACTCGCAATGTTGAAACTTAAAATTAATATAAATATAAAGAGTTACTTGTATCTAGTGACTGTAACTAGTCTATTTGTCTATATTAAAAAATACACATCAGCTTTCTGTCTCACGTTGAAATATTTTTTCTTATGAATTTTACGAAAACTTGTTTTTATCAGCATTTAATGGTTACATAAATATTTTGAAGCTAGCCCACGTGATAGAAAGCGTTCTTTGTTTGGCTGTCAGTTCATTGACGTAGCAATTCACTTTAAGTTGTGTGCAATGGTAATATTCAAAGCAGTTTTTCAGGTGCTAAATAATTTCTTATTTCTGTGCATCTAAGTTGTTATAAGGTGATTAATTTAGTTATAATAAAGCACTAATTGTCTCAATTTTTGAGAATTGGAAAGCTTCTCTGTGGGGCGAAGCGTAGAAACCTGACTAAAATAGATGCAAGAACGGTCGAACTATTCTCTTAAAGTGAACCCAAATTTTAATACTTCGGAAATTAAAATCGTGAGAACTGCCATGTGTAAGTGAAATTTGAAGAGGAACCTGTGGGATCTGGTTGCACTTGTCGCAGGTTATTTTCCTTCGAGATGGAAACACTGGTCCTCACAAGCTGAGGAACATCGGCCAGTTATGAGAGATTTATATTCGGGGGTCACAGACCTTAAGAGCTGTCTATTAGAACAGTTGGTACCCTGTCTCCTAAGCTGGTTGAGGCACGGAGAAGGGAAAAATCTGCCCCCCCCCCCGCCCCCCACAGTTAACTCGTTACCCATCATTCCGATATTCGTGAAACAATACCCAATAGTCCGACCTCCCTGTATCCTTCGTGGTTAGTTTTCTCTGTCCTACTCTCCAGTACCCGTCCTATGCTATTAAATGGAAATTAAACTTAATTTAATCACCCTCATGTAGCCTCTCACCCAACTCACTCCAAAAAGAGTAATTCTTTAAAGACACAATATATACTGTATTGTTCTTACAAGTAGCTGCTGAATTGTAATTCCATGTATTACACTCTCCACATAGCAAACTGTAGGTATTCTCTTATCCGAGTCATATCTCAAACAGAGGATCTGTTTTTACTTATATGTAGATTCTATTTGAGTAGTTTACCCTATCACATAGTTATCATTTCATTTACAGTCATATTTGCTGCAAAATATTGAATTTATTGAACATAATCTTGGACAAAAATTCTAGTTTCTACAGATGATACGGCAAATATCTATGCGGTATTCCAGTTCCTGTCACACTCGTGAGCAACTCAGTTATCTGCTGCTTTCCTTGTTGTAATTTCTAAGAAAATGGAGGCAAATCCCCTTAAGAGGAAAATAACAAGGGGTTAACAAAGCAATGGCATAATTTCTATCTCGGCACGATCGATCTATCGTTCAGGTACTTATCCCAATGTGTTGGAGCACTGACTTTATGCAGAATAAAACCGGGATCCACTTCTTCCAACTGAGGTATCAACCGCTCTGATAGCATGTCTCGATATCTGCGTCCGTTAATCGATTTTTACAGACACTTTTTACTGAAGTATTATTGTATATATGACAGCCTAGGTATTCCAAGTCAATAGTAACAGCGGAAGAACAGAAAACCTTTCAAAGGAAAATAATATACGAATGATTTCAAAGTCAAGCTGGTCTTCACAGAAACGTGCACTGGAATGAACCTCTGGTCGCAGAACTGTGACGTCACAGCATCCGTGTCTGTGTGTCTGAGTAAAGGCCGTTACGACAGTATTTTTTTTTCATTTTAAAATTTTTCATAAAATTCCACTATAAATAAAGCAGTGCACAGTAAGAACTCCGTTAGAGTTTATATGAAATGTCATAATAAACAATCTAAGACGATTTTTTTAATTAGTCAAATACCCTGTGTACTATCGATAGAAACTTGAACTAGCTGTCGGAGCCACGTTTAATAAAATAAACCAAACTAATTTCGTGGTCTCAGTTGTCTCAGTCCGTATAGATAGAATACGCGTGTAAATAGGAATATATTATGGCACTATTTCAATTTTCTATGAGTATTTGAGAGCGTATATAGCTGAAGTAAGCCAGAGAACATGATGAATAATTCAGGTTCACCTGTTGACTGAGGATTCTCGTACAGTTAAATGTCCAGTAGGTTCCAATTACCGTAAGCTGAATCATTTGTAGAAGATGAAAGACCGCCGCTGAGCTACCCGGAAACTGCAAACAGTTTTCCTTTTGTCTGACAGGTAGAAGATGAACGTCACATTATACATTATACTACACAAGTGATAGAAGTAGCAAAATTGTAAATGTTAAGATAGGAGATACAAGACTCGTAATTCTTTCAGCTCTTGTTAAAGTACTTTAAAGCCATTTTGTTCTAAATTCTTCCACCCGTAATATCTCATTTAATACCTTAAATCTTTCAAATTTATGCACATGCCAGTTATTTAATGTATTGAATTGGGATTTTAAGCTGGGTGGGAGGTTTCACCTATTTTTGTGCAATTAAAAAATATTTATGCCTTTAGTTTACAACTAACCTTGGAATTTAAAATAAATTTTTCGAGAAATCTCAAACCTTCTTCTATCGTACAAAATTCACTGTTATTCTTGTGGTATTCAGTTCTTAGACTGGTAGGATGCAATCCTCCAATCCAACCTATCCTGCGCAAGCTTTTTCATTTGCTCACAGCTACCACATCCCACACCCTCCCCACACACTTCCCCTTAATGCTAACTTTACAAGGCCCTCATGTCTCAAGACGTGGCTTATTAATCTATCCCTTCTCTCTTCCCCTATTCTGCTTAGGACTATCCTTTAGCACCATATTTTGAAAGATTCTGCAGCTCCTATCGTCCACGTTTAGCACGAATATTACGGCACACTCCATACTAACATTTTTAGCAATGATTTCCCAATATTCACACTTATATTAGCCGTAAGTAAATTCCTCTTTTTTGTGAAAGCCTTCCTTGCCTGTGCTATACTACTCTTTATGTCTACTATACTTCTAACATCCGTAGTTATTATGCTTCCCAAGTAGCAGAAATTCTTAAGAAACATAATAACTGTTTCACTACACGGAGATAATACACGTTCTTTTGCTTATGTATCCATTACATAAAAGTTCATTTTTTCGTAATAACAAATCCAGATCCCTTGGCAATTAATGTTTTGATTGATAACCTAAATATTTTCTCCTACAGAAGACAATATAATTTGCTCCGAACTCATAGTACTTTATTTCTATTTATGGCGCATAATTATTTCATTTTCATTATGAATATTGCTGGATTTTAATGCTTTCTCTCGCTTTAAATATATTTGAGCTCCAGTATCAAACACAGCTTTTCCAAAACCTTTTTTAATTGAGGACTTTTTAATTATAACGTTATTGTCCTCTGCATAAGCATATTAGCGTCATGTTATTGCAGAGGTCCAGTTTCAGGGGACAGTTGCGTACCTACTGCAAAATAAGTTAGACTGGGCGTGTTTAGTACTTATATGGTATATGCAGAGGTCCATTCTTGACTATGGAGAAATGGTTTCAGGTTGTAATTGTAGGATTGCTTGCTGTCTTCTGGATAGTCGGGAGGAAGTTGAAGGTCAACTTACTAATTTCCTGGTGAAAGGTGCCATTGTTCTTGTTTTAACGGTTTCTTACAACGTTTTATGCATTTGTGTCTGAAAGGGAGGGTGATGCTTTCCTAGACATCCACGCTATGATCTGTTGGTGGTTTTCTTGTTCTGGTTGGCTCTAATTCTGTTGGCATTGCCGTTTCTGCTTTTTGGATTACGTACGGTGTTTATCGCTGCCATAGTATGATGAATCTGAGTCGAGCTCACGTGGTGGCTCAGGCCATGGCGTTGATTGTTGTTCAAGTCCAACATGTGGAAGGCGTGGTTGAATTTCGATACGTCAGTGAAAATGAGAGTGAGGATGTTGTATCTGGATAGTAGTGCTTCCAGGTCGTTCTTCTCGTAAGGATGTTTAAATTTCTATCAAGGGAAGTGCTAATAAAATTTCCAAAGTAGTATTACGGTGGTTTTATCATATTTTTTAGTTATTTATACTTAAGATTATTCAACTTACAGTGACGGTTTTTACTTCCAGGACACGTGTCCAATACACCGAGCTTTCTCTCGTGTGTAACAACATTAACACAGAATTCTTTGCTAACGAAAACGTTACTGTTTTCATTCGTAAATTTCCCATCGCCTCTAGTTCCATGTGGTTCTTCTATGGCTATTTATCTGCTCGATGCATAAAGAATCTACTATCGGGAGTTTCACCTTGAAACACTCACGTCATTATCTTCTTCCCGAGATACGACAACGTAACGTCACAAGTCTTATCTTGCAATGTTATTACGTCACAAGTTTCCCCTTCGCATTTGTTTCGTACGTCCTTCGCGTTAGACTTCCTCTAAATGTTACCGGATTCAAATTCAAGTTTTCCGGTTACTAATATTTGCTCCACGTTCGAATTTTTTTAATTTAAAGAATTGAATATTATACGTATGTTTACTTCCTTTCTTTGTTGTGGTTCTCTATTTACGATCTGTGATTACTCAGATAATTTTCGTGTTGAACCATATGATAAATACGATTTTTTTCGGTACATTTATTTTTCGCCATTTAGTTTCACAATGTAGGTTTCTACAAGCTTCATTTCCGCCTTTGTATTTTACAATCGCTTAGTTCTGCTATAAAAGTTCCTTTTAAAATTTCACTGATTTTAAACACACCACCAATAGTAAATTAACTCCGCACTTTCAATTTCTATAGAATACCAAAGTTTCATGCCTTTAATGTATATCAGTTGAACCAATTTTTAAACCCATTGATTGATAATTATCAAAAAAATCGCTATCTTTTAGAGACAATTTTATTGCTTTAACTTTTCCCGTAATTTTATATTCTATGAGTTTGAGTAACTTTGGTTTCTTATTTATTGTTTTCAATTTTATTATGAATTTCTGCTCCTATAAATTTGTTTTGGCCTTGAGGATTACTCTAAAAAATTAGTTAATTCAATTGCTTGAGTCACAGTACCATATAAATCATCATCATTGTCTATTTCGTGTTAGTGTTCATGAAACATTTTCTGCTTTACTGGGCTGGACTTCTCGGAAAGGAAACAGGAAATCCAGCGATCTCTCAGCGTTGACATGCGGAGAAGCGAAGATTGTGATTGTGTCGTGTTGAGAAGCCAAGACGCACGCGTCGCGTCGTCAGGCGTCGTGTTGAACCGGTCTAGAGGAGAGGAGAAGCGACGCGACGAGACGAGACGCGAACACAGAAAGGCTGTGAGGAATAGATAATAGAAGATAGATCTGTCTCTCTGGCAAGATTGGAGTTCCAATCGGGAAATTCTCGTAAGATTTTCTCACTGCCAAATTCCGTCCACGGTAGCAGCTGCTCAAAAGTTAACACGGGTGTCAATAGCGTAGTTTCTAAACAGCCCTAATCTTACGAGCCTTATTAATCCAAGAGGAAACGTTAATCATGTGCGGCCCCTTTTACTTAACCACACATACTGCCAATATCATATCGATAGATCTAATACTCTATTTAATGATGGCAGCTGATACGGGATTAGAATAGCACAATTTCCATATATTATTGGTAAATCATATTAAAGTAAATCTCTTTTTATTTCGAGCAAATTAGAACTACACGACAGCTTTTTTTGGTGTGGTGAAATAACGTACAGGCGAAAATAAGAACTGAAGAAGGTTTTTTTAATAGTCATTATTTTATATTGCATCTTCTGCCGACTGCAATGGTAATTAGCGACTAAAATATTTACATTTAGCTTAATTGATATGTGATTTTACTTATTAAAATTAACTTGATGTTTTCACTAAATGTTCATAGGTTAATGTCTTTTGCTGCACTTGAATGGAGGTATTAATTTCTAGCATGTGTATGTACTGGAGGATGGCGCGCGCCCTTGGGAACCCAAGAGTTTGCATTCTGTTACTAAGTACGGAATTGATAGGAGTTTAAGGAAAGATATGTTTGCTGTCTTTCAGGGAGAGGGGGGATAGGTTTTAGCTGTGTCGGTGAGTAATCTGTGCATCCACATTATTGAGAATGTGCATGTGTCCTCTCGGGAGAATCGGCGGCCTCATTCCTTACAATACTTTGATGTGATGGTGCCCATATGACTGTTACGTGTTTTCCTGCTAACTTAAGTTTGTGTACTTTCGCAGTTATCCATGTAATAACTCCAACTGCTGATCAACCTTGGTGTTGTGTTTGAAATCTCTTGATAGGTCACGATCGCGAGGACCAGTTTTATGGCTGTTATTTCTGCCGTAATGATTGACGTAAAAGGGTGAAGTTTCTGTTGTTCCAGATACAGATTTTTTGATCCGTCAGTGATTATGAATTGATAGTTGCGGTACTTCCGCAGAGCTCGTTGAAAACTTTTGTCCATCGAGCTTGCGAAGTGATTGTCTGTGCTATTTCGAGTAACGAGAGATCGGTTAGGATGTCGTCTATTTGCCAGGTAGGAAAGGTGAGCTTATGTTGGTTGGGTGGTGTATTAACTTAAAGTTAAGTAATTTTATAGGAAAATATCAGAGACATAGATTTCGATTAAGAAGATTATACGTTGATTTACTTAAATTTATTACAAACCGGGCTTTTTATAAAAGGCTTAACTATTGATCTTCTGTAACAATGAGACTGTGGATGGAGGAAATAGGGTAGCCGACTATATTATGTATTTACTGCTTTCAATGGAGGGCTACTTGTATCTCAGCACATACTGAAATGCGAGAACTTGTTGTGGAGGAAGTAAATTTTATGTGGAACTGTGAAGAGCTGAGTGAATACGGATTGTTTCTAGTATGAACGACGTTATTAGAATTGCATGGCAATGAATGAGGAGGATGGCGCTGCTCCCCTCCCCCTCCCCCTCCCCCCTCCATGTCCCCCTCCGCCGCCGCCGCCCCTGCAGCCCCAGAGGCAGGCCTGGTCTGTCAGGCTTCAGTTCGCCTGGAGCCTCAGTACCGGTAGTGAGTGTAGTGCCAAGTCCGCCTGGATGGGAATTCTTCTCCGCGTCGCCACCATCTTCCAGGTACTAACCAATCCATCTTATTCTCCTCAATTCTTTACGTGCCACGTAAATTACAACGAATTCTATTAACCTACGGAACTGTCAGATTTCAGGTTCAACATTATTTGGTATTTAGTACAAGTATTCCGATTCCCGAAATTTAGTCAATCCATTGACATTTACACTGCAGCGTATGAGTTTCTCCTCCATACTTTTACCGTGACGTACATTTCAAGTTAATATCGACTGAATTGTATGGTTAAAATATGACATTCAAACGGTAACAGACAGAGAAAATATTTTTCTTGTAGGCAAAGAAACTTGATCTACCAAGATGAATTATGCATAAATAGAACATTATCTTAGGATTATACACATAAAATTAGTTTTTAAAATATCTCTGCGTTTCATTTGTGTGAAGTCTACAATACAAAACTCATTGGCTGCTCGGCTATGTTTCATTCATTTCGGGTAATATCGAGTGAGATGACGTAAGCATAAAATGTATTTCTGAATCATTTTAACAATGGTTATGAGGAGAAGATTATTTTTCTTCAAAATAACCTTGAAACTTTTCAGTGAATGTCACTATAAACGAAATGTATTTCGGATTGTATATTTCACTATAAGTGCGATAAAGAAAAAATATTCATTCAACAGCAAATGGATTTTTATTTCATTTTGGATGTTATAAAATCTACTCGCCCATTCTCTGCGGAGGTAATACTCTTAATAGTTAACATTGTGACTAATTTTCGTTCCGTGTTTACAATTCCACTTCCTCTTCTACGTCTTTAAGACATAATATGTAACTGTATGGTTTTATTAAAATTAACATAATATTAGTATTCATGTATCTGCTATTTACATGCATATAATTGCATATTTGTGACAAAACGTATAATTTCGTCATGATTCAATAATGAGTTGGTAAACGTGAAATCAGTTACAACCTTCACCGCCTTGTGACTTATTCCTTTCTCAAGAAACGTCGTTTATCTTAATGTACTGTGATGCACTTCGTCGACGTTTGCTACTTCATCGCTTCTTGCTGATAATTTTTCTTTTTCCCCAATTCGCGTACCATTAGCCTATTTACAGCTAACTGTGGCGGCTCGTGTTTTGGCTTGACGCTCATCCGTCGCACTAAGCTGCGCAGAGCCGCTTAAACGTTATTAGAAGTACAAGTGGTGTACATTCCAGAGAAGGTTTCGCTGTCCAGCGATGCGATGCAGCATGTGGAGGCGACTAATTACTTTGTCTTGATGGGCCAGGTAGCCCGTTTACCTGGAGCGGAGAGGAGAGGAGAAGTGAGGAGCGGAGAGGAGAGGAGAGGAGCGCAACGCCAGCGGCGCGCTTGCATCCACCAAACTTGGCTGCTTTTTTTCTTTTTACCTAGCTTTGTCCCCCGGCCTAAATCCTTCACGGAATTCGCAGGTACAGAAATGAGCTTCTCGAAGCCTGACTGACCAGCGGGGACAAGGACACGCCCCACAAGCTCAGTACAATCTGGCTGTCACACGTTTCACGGATAAACAGTGCATTCCAAGTTTTACTGCATTACCAAGTACAACTACAAATGTTATTCCGTTTTAACCGGTTTTTAATTAAAATATATTACTAACAATTCGTCTGGTATTTTCTATCAATTTATAAGTACGACATCATTACAATATCTGAATTTATTTAAAACGTATTTAATTATCAGATCGTTCTCAATAAAATACATTAAGACTGCCATCACGCTTGAAATGAAACATTTTTTTTGGCAAATAAGTTGTAATCAATTACTAAAAAGGTATTCGAGTAGTATATTTCTCCAGTGTTAAATCAGTGTTGTGTAGAAAATTTGTCTTGGCTCAGGCCTGATGTGTTGTTTGTCGACGTTATTACTATATTAAACATAAAATTGTGTGAATGCTAAAGGCTTAAAGCCTTTAATGATTCTGACATCCTTTCAAACTCGTCAAACAACCGTATGGAGCACGTTTGAAAGCAAATTTGACGATGTCAGCTTAGGAGAAGTTCCTATCCGTGGACGTGATGGTCAGTTGACCTCTGTCGGTCAGAGGACCGGGTTCGAATATCCAGCGAGTGACCTTTTAGCTGGAGAAAGTGGCTTTTGGCCGCGAACCAAGTCGAAGACTGGACGTCTCTGACAAGGGCTATTCCACAACAATATACACTCCAATTACTTTAATGCGCCTAGCTTTCTCTTTTCAAATACAATAATATCAGTTCTCAGTTTACCTATGATGAATGTTTAACAACTGATTCGATTATAATAAAAAGCAGGACACTCCATCACAGGGCAACGTAATAAATATTTGTACTCGGGAACGATAATGAATCACGCAATCACAGTCCGGATCAGTAATCGTATTGCATCACAAAATTTTTCCTAAATTTTCAGTCTTCTATCCAAATCCCTTTCGTAGAGTTTTGTATATTTGATGGAAAAATATTTAACTTTGAAGAAATTTCAATCAGTATTGCTTATTGGTATTCATCTAGTGTATCTTGTTTTCTAATAGACATTGATTTGACAGCAAAAAGGATGTTAACGTTAAGAAACAAAAAAAATTGATAATATAATCGAAAAATCCAACGCGTAGGGTTTAACTCGTTATAATGGAGAAACATTTTATTTTTAACGCATTAATCGATGCCATTCGTTTTTATTCAGTGAAACATCCTAGGCATGTTGTGGATTGTAGTTAAAAGATGAACTTCGCGTTCTACTTACTGTTTGCAGTTTTAGCTTGTTTCCACCTGGATAATCGCCAACTCTCTTTTCGCTAGTTCAACGTGTGATCCAATGTTTTCTTCGTTAGCTGGGATTCAATAAAGGCAGGAATTTGATATGCTTTAACAGTGAAGCGTCATGGCGTCAGTCAAGGTCTCCTCATATCAAAAAAAAAAAACTTGACGAGAGGTTATCTGAGAAAGACGCTGCTAGGAATTTTCTCATTGAACACCACACCATTAGCTCTGTTTATATTTCTGTCCAACTTGCTCGTTGGTGTGAAAAGAGTTCCTCTGCCTGTTCCAAGTCAACGAATGTCTGTCACAAGTTTACAATTCGAAGGTACTTTAAGCGTCCCTGAGTCTCCCAGATATTGAGGAGACTTATTTCCCGCACATTATTGACAATCTAACATACATCCAGGGAAACAGAGATCGTTGCTTCAAACAACTAAAGAATGTCGAAATTCCTGTGCAAATAAATTGAGAATTAAAACACGGAGGCATTGCCGGTTAGAGAGGACAAAACTCTTGCTACGTTTAATCGATTAGGTAAAGCATTTACAGTTAACCAGAAATTGTGAAAAATAAATGACACAATAAAAAATAGTAAAATTAAATAGAAACTTTTGCAGTGAGTGTATATCATTTATTAATGTCGTAGCGTTCTAAAAACGCTATATTCCGAGGGTAAGTTCCAAATTGAATGAACGATTTTGTAAATTAGTAGTTCCTTTGTACAGGTGACGTGAAGGAAGGAAGCCGCACTCGAGGGGTCAGTTTTCCCAGCCTGGGGGAGACTCACATTTCCTTAGCAAGCTCACCACGGAAACTGACCAAACTTACCTTCATTAATACTTTACTAGATACGTCTACCTCACAACGAAATCGCGTACCGCTAACAAAACTTCACGTACAAAAAACGAGCCGATTGTAGATTCCATAAATGAAAAGTAAATTAATGAATAAATCAAAATACACCCAAATAAATCAGAAAATAAATTTAATTAGTTCAAATACAACGGTTCATCCAACTTCTTCAAATAACTTTATTCTGAAAATTTATAATATCAATATTAATTTAGAATGCTTGTTAAATTTTCTTGAAATATGGAAGTTATCTATAAAATTAATTGTTTATATTGTATTGCGTTGCATATAGAACAAAGCTAAACAACATTAAAAACTCTCATAAAGAACATAAAAACAACATTAAATGAAGTTAAAATTAAAGAAATACACAGTTTGGTCCATAACACTTTCGATTGGCAAAATGTGGAAGTTTTAGATGAAGTAATTAATTACTTCTCAAGTATGATGAGTGAAATCTTATATATGAGGTGCAACCCTTATTTACTCAATGAAGAAAATGCTAGGAGCAATTTGAATAAGATTTACGATTCTTTCCATTCTCAAAAATTAACGGTGTAAAGCACTAACATCGTTTCGGCCGTATCCGTGGCGGGAGATAATAAGTTATGCGATACCAATTTATTCATCCAATTAAAAATGTTAGTCCATTAAAAATTACACATAATATTTTAACAAAAATGTTATGTATTCAAAATTAATATTGATTTTATAATTTAAGTTACCCGACGAATTCCACAAAGTAGAATGAAACGTTGTGTGTATTTTATTGAGTACTAATTAAATTTATTTGCTTACTTATTTGGGCGTATTTTTATTTATTTATTATTGAACTTATTGTCTGAAAAATATAATTTAATACGTAAACTATAGAACAATTAATAATTGGCTGTTTTTTAATTTTAAACAGTGAACTTCCCACTGCCTTACTGCGTGAGTTCGTTTTGTACGTAATCAGACTCACAAAAACAATTCATGTAAATTTGCTTGCAAACAAATTGCTGTGCATTCCTTTATTTCATGAGGAAAACATGTTGACTCTGCAATGAATAATAATCGTTTTGCTAAGGTATGGTATTTTTTCTTTGGAATACAATACGGTTTTAGGAGGCTAAAAGTTTATAAGGAATTAAGAGTCTGAATTTAAATGAAAATTAGTTAAGAGTGTGATTTAGGTAAAATCTTTGACATCGTAATGGAAGTTTAATTTTGGCCCTAGTGATAATATTGTTCAATAACACCTTTACTGATAAGTGCTTTCTCAGTGTTTATATTATTTAACCTTGTATGTATTAATTCGCTAGCTCCATTATTCATTATTCGTATCTATACAAATTATTTACACATAAGCTTAAAATCTTGAAGGTAATAAAAATCTTTGTCCTGTACTCTATTAGAGTTGGCTGTTTCAGGATCACTCTCACGTTGCCTGTTACCAAAAACAAAGACGCCACAGTAAACCCCGCCAGTTAAAAGAGCATGAGAAGAGGGTTTTCCTTGCATCTACCTTGCTCTACCTTCCACATCCTCCATTATCAATTCCCTTCCTATGCTATTAAAAGGGAGTTGCCAGTTTCAGGATAACCCTCGTGTAGCCTGTTACTACTATCAGTCGTCTTGAATTTCCTCTCAGTGTCTGCCATCGCCTTGGATCCGTTCCCCCAATTTACACTCGTTCCATTATTTTTGTGCGATTTGGTGCAATTTACAAACGACATTTGAGATCTGTTTACTAAAACTGGAAGACAAAAGGTAAAATACCTTCCTGCCTAAAATGTAACGGAATTTAGGGACTAGAATTTCTTGTAAGTGCGAGTCGTGTATATTAATTTTGTTTCGGAGTCTGCTAGGATGATTTTACATCGAAAATTAAATTATATTATTATTTTAAATATTCGTTGAACATAACGAAGTCACATTTCTAATGTTTTGTGAGTGGAACAGAATAAGACACTCAAACGCGAACCATAAATTGTGCTAGTATAATCCATTAGTTTTGTATTTTCCTCTGTTGTTACTTCTTTCGTATGACAGAGAAATAACTTAGGTGAGACTGCGTCATCTTGTCTAAATTCTGTGACAAGCGTAGTTCTTCTGTAATTTTATTATTGCCGCTTTTTCCTTCTGTATTTTTATTTGAGCTTTTAAATATCGTTTTTGAAAACCTTTACACTGGACTGCCTCAGCGTTACCAGACGATTTCTCAAAGTCAATCACTATATCTACTGGCATAGTTTTTTTCCTTTTTCCACTTTCTATCTCTGGTAAATCGACGAAATTTAAATTCATTTGAGTCGAATAAAGCAGAAAAATACACCGGTAAAATAGGATGAAACTCAGAACCATTGCTATGAGGAATAAAATGATGTTAGTTTGCAATATTTTTTGAAGACCCGCTTGGGAGGTTAATACATCCATTAATAATATCATATTTCCAGTAACTTGTTTCAGTGATCGATGGTATTAAACATAAAATTGCTATTCTTCAAATAGTTGTAGCATAATAGATTGCAGGAGAAAGTACTGAATATGTATGTAGTATGAATTTCGTTATAATTACTGCATTATCTACCTTTTAATTGTTGGCTCCACGTGATTACGGCATTAAGTGAATAGTGTTTCCATCTCATATATAGGGAAGTCAAGGCTAAACGGGACACATTGTTTAACAGTTTTTGTACAATCAAGGAAAGAGGAAAATTACTTCAAAATATTATAAAACATTAGTTTATTCTATTATCTACTTAATCTAATATAAATATAACTTAAAACAACGAATTTAGATTTTTGATTATTTTTTAAAAAATAATCAAGTTTCCCGTTATGTTTTGTATTTACAATTAGTGTAATTAAATTTAATTTAAGACAAATCTTAAAACCTTTTATTTTCTTTTTTTTTGTACTAATTCAGCGTACGAACGATAGCTTTCTCAATTTTTCCTTTTGCATAACGTTTTTTTTTGTAACTGCATTGTCTTTGCTAACATTTTTTCCCGTTTTCTGTTCCCTTTCTTTATTAATTTATTCTTTTAGGTACTGCATCCTGTAACTCATTCTTATAAGTTGAGTCTGCCAGTTTTCCTTTACTTCTTGAGGAACACATAACATTTTACCTTATACAGTAGTATCGCGTTTTAGGATTTTTACCGAGCCTTAGTACAAGTAGACTTAAACCTTATACGTAAGTTATATGCAGCTAAAGATACGGAGTTTACGAATATAGTGTTGTGAATTATCGTCTGTCGGAATTCTGCAAAAATTATAGTGGCAGATGTAAGACGCCAATACAAGAGCTCATTCACAAGATGAAGTCAAAACTTGGTTAAGTCGGCTTCCAGGACTTCTTCCTTTACTAGTTACAGCGTTCCACAGATCTTTACTAAACTCCACCACTGTGCAGTAAATAAAAACTAGGGTATCCCGTTTTGCCCCGACTTCCCCTAATATTCGTTATCGTGGTGGTTTATTCCACAGTACGCGTAATACGAATTTGTGAAGAATTTCCATTCAGAGAAAGATGGAAACATTTTTTTTAATATTACAAAATAATTCCATCATTCTTTGTTCTTGGGTATCCTTGAAAGGAAATAAGGACGATTTAGAAAATAAATTTATAACAACGTTAATTAACCTTATGTTGTTTGATTTTCATATTTATATATTTACTCGTGTGGGGTTTTTTCAGTCTCTAAGCTGTTTCTCATCTTCAGTGACTATCATCTACAGCATGTTTCTCCGTGTTTACCTCACTTACAGAGGCTCATATAATGTAATATTAGATATCTTAGAAATATACAGGCACGCATAATAACATTTCGAGCAATAAAATATTGAGACTAAACTTAAAACTCGATTAGTATTCTTTTGAAATTGTTATGTAGCTGTTCGTAAATTTTAAGATATTGTTGAAATGTATTATTTGCAAAGTTTGGTCTTATTGGAAATGGGACGGCCACAAAGCATATAGCGAAGACCAAGTGTAAGTTGCGCGTATATATCAAAACGGCTATATTTAGCGTCGCTATCGTGTGACCTTATTGTGTTGTTGGTCGGGCCCCTCAGGGCTCAGGGGTGCTGGAGGGTGGCCGAAAACTCCCGTCTTATCCTTAGCACAAATGCTCCTGATATAAATAGTATCTTCTACTCTAGTACTTCCAAACGTAGTTCAACTGCCTCGTAATCAAAATAATTAAATTTGCCATAAACTTCTCGTTTTCAATTCAGTTTGTATGCTATTAAAGGGGAGTTGCCAGTTACTGGATCATTCTTATGTAACCTGTCAACCAAAACAAAAGTATTTAATAATCTCTTAAAATTCGAGAATTTCATGACGAGTGAAATTAAGATTACAAAAGGAATACAAGCCTTAAAGTTCGGACGAAACGTTGTTCAATGGAGGTGTAATTTCAGTATTCAACAAACTGGCTTTTGATTAACGAATTTATTTTAATGTCATAATCTGAATGCGTCTATATGAAAGTAAATTGAATTGAAGGACACTATTTTATATTATTATAACCAATACCTTTTCAACTTATCGTACAAGAATTACCCTGCTTTGTTGTTAAATAAATGAGTGCATTCGTTTAATTAGAGGAATTTATAGTCATTCGATGCATTGCATTAACCGTCGAAAATTATGTGCAACATTTAAGGAAAATTACCACCAAATCATAAGTGGGCAAGGAATTATACAAATGGTATTTGTAACAAACTCTACGGAGATAATTTCGTCGTGGTTCCCCGAAGCTCATACGTTCTATAGCGTCTACTTTACTTGGAGAGATAAGAAGTGAGCCCTGGGCGTCTCGTCCGCTTCTCTTTACTATCGTGTATCACTATTTCTCCGTCTTCTACTGTTTCGCTACTTAAGGAGTCCAGGGAACAGCTATCCTCTCAAGTAAGTTTACAGTTACCTTTAATTCGGATTCATTTGAAACCGGTTCCAATGCAGGCTTAGGTGTGAATCGTGCACGCCAAGGACAGGAATTCTCCGTGTTCACGTCTTAGCTCGTGCTCGTGTCTACAATCGAGATTTTAGGAGCGTAAACGACAAGGACGTTGCCTTGCCAGAGCGGCAGATTCCTGAAATGAAAGCACGTTATCGTCATCGTACATGTTCGTACATTCACGAGGCTGGAACGCGCAGGATAAAACCAGTGTGTGCTGAACGACTGAAGCTCGACTGACTCCTTGTAAACAGGTTAAGGAGAAGGTAAAACGTAATATTTTGGTTGGTTGTCAGCGGCAGGAGTGTGAGCGACCATGCGCGTGCTGCCCCCGGTGGCGGTGACGACGACGCTGCTCCTGTGCTGCTGCGTGGCCCGGGAGCCTCCGGAGCCCCCGCCCCCAGTGGCCGACGTCGAGAGGAACCTGCTCTCGCTGTTCGGGCTTCGCAGCCGGCCCCGACCCGACCGCTCCAAGGTGACCATCCCGCCCGCCATCATGGAGCTCTGGCGCAGAAGCTTCAACCAGGAGATCGACACGACGGCGCTGCCTCTGCCCGGCAGCCTCACGCGAGCCGCCAACACCGTGCGCACTTTCCCGCACACAGGTCAGCCATTATCACTCTCACTTTATTCATTAACATCGTTAAAATTAAATTGCAATATATATCAAACCAAATACTCATTTTCAATAAGAACGTCATATTAA
Source organism: Eucriotettix oculatus (assembly GCA_034510155.1). NCBI lineage: Eukaryota > Metazoa > Arthropoda > Insecta > Orthoptera > Tetrigidae > Eucriotettix > Eucriotettix oculatus. The sequence continues at coordinate 4,380,838 of CM067378.1, forward strand.
TTTGTTCAAACATTAGTTTTACACCAAAGCTAGCTTTTTCTTATAAAATATTTTTAAAACTAATACGATCGCTAAATCACTGTACACATTATCAAATTAATCTATGAATTTTTTCTAACAAACTTAATATCGTGTTCTCATAAAATGTAACGGAAAACGTATTAAACTTACGCAAATCCAGTAAAATTTAATTAAAACGCTGACAAATTTTCAAAAACAATGGTACAAATTTGGATTGAAACCAGAACATAAAACATAATAAATAACATATAGACCTCAAGAAAAGATTAAACAAATGTTAAGTAGAATATAGATTTAAAGATTGTGAATTAAATTATACTATAATATATAGTCATAAAATTAATGCAAAAATACTTTGTCACGACAACACTTAATTATAAACATTTGAAAATTTAGAATCTATATCATTTCAAAAGAAATATTATATATATTCCAGGAAAAGAAGTAGCGTACGCCAGAACACAAGATCAAAGAAACATTGACGTTAGACAACAGTCTAGATATCACTTCTAAATCACAAAATGTATCGAGGACTAAAAAATATAGCCATATAAATTTTTAGTCAGGTTAATTTGAAAATCAGGTGCACATTCTTGACAATCCAAATTGTTTTAAAATATTTGACGCATTTGGGTGTTGACCATATAGACGTTGTCCTATAATCTTACTGAATTTTCCTAAGGTTGACACGTTTCCTGTAGGAACCACGTTATATTCTATTAAAATCATAAGTACACAATAAAATAAATTCAGAGATAAAATTTAAAAGATAAAATTGTGCTTTTATAAGAGATTAATGTTTGAACAAACTATTATGAAATATGTATAAAAATACTTCAGTAATTTTTGTTTCTTACCTATGGCATATTATGCCCAAAGCTCCTTTCAAAACAAAAATTGTAAATGTATTAGTAAACATAATTTAATAATGACTTGAAAAAAACTAAGCCCTAATCAGGCATACCAATTTTATATTGAAGAACATTAATTTTAACTGTTTCCTGCATGGGGTCTTAGTATGATTTACAGGTTTAAGATTAAATATGAATTCTTCCATCATGAATTTCTAAATTTATTTTATGAACATACTATTAATATATGTGAACCACACGTATAGTTGATTAGTATTTCTTTGTGAATAGTGAATTATTATTGAAAATCTTAGGTTTTCCTGGGCCATAAAGATGAGCGAGATTTCCATCGAAACATCGTGTTTTAATTCCGTTATGAGCCGGGGGGAAGTACAAGAATTGTTTATCCCAGTGAATTCGTATTATTCTTTTCCGGTTCCGCGATTTTAGTTGTACTCCTTGATGTAGTTGATGAAAAAGTAATATATTTGTTTGGGTAGGTTGTTCAATAAATTGCTATCGTTAGGATACGAGTTAGAGGACATTTTTTATGGTAATGATCATTTATCATTACCATGAAATTGTTCTCTAACTCGAATTCTAACAATTATTGAATTTATGTAATAAATTACAAGAAATAATTACGGTTATTTTTAATCGTCACTAGTGTATGAACGATTCTTTTCGGTTCAATGAGTTAATATTTTTTACAAATACCAATTTTCTTCTATATAAAAATAGAGTCGTAACCTTTGTACATAGTATTCTCAATATTTCATCGACATTCCTTGATGATATTTGCCCCTTCATGTATAATATATTCCATATTTTAGTGCTAATGCCAAACATTTGAAGACTAATTTTAATTTTGTGAAAGTAAATGTACAGGTTTAGGGAGAAGTTAATAAACACGTATTGAGTTAAGTGACGTGAACTGAAGTCATACTTTGAAAATTTATTTTATTAAACGTCGAATTAACAAGTAGGTCTATCTTTCCGTTGTTTTATCATCCGCTTCAAATAAAATAATTTATTGATAATTAAAAACTTATGGACACGTTATCGCGGAAGAGAAAGCTAATTGAGTATCGACTCGTTGATAACCTCCATGACGACATCTCTGTGACTTCTGCTAGGCGTAAAAAAATTAGGAAAACTTGAAACAACATGGGATGCTTTTGTACAATTTTTGTTTTTAAACGTTACAAGTTGTCAATACTAAGATGACAATTATACATAAAGTTGCAATTCTTATTTATAAACAGGTTTAAAAAGTACAATACACATAAAAATTTATTAAGGTTTTCCTAATACGAATAAGAAGGGAAATAACACAATTGTTAATTTAATATGCAGAATTAATTTCACAATCCATATTTATCGAACAAGAACAATTTTCCAAACATGGGGTTGCATCGTTTCAGCAATTATTATAGCAGCAGACAGTTTGCATTAAAATTTGAAACTTACCTGACATCTTTTAAAAATTTCTTCACCGTTAGTTTCTATATTATTATTTATATTCCCGTTCTTTTTTAATAAAATTTCGTGACAAAGATAAGGATTGATATATTTCACACACTGTATCGATATGAATATGTAAAATTTCAGTTGTAGTATCTGGGATATTTATATTAGCTTTATGGCATTTAGGTCTACCGTCGGAACGTTCGGTGTAGAAAATTCATTGTTGATGAGAATAAAATTGTGCCAAACACCAGTTTATGCATCAGTTCATGCTCAAATGTACTGTTTACGTTGCAAAGTCATTATGAATATAATTGGTCAACATTTATATACAACACCTGACAAGCGTTTCTATAATTACCAAAATTTGATTCAACTAAATTTATTACATTGTCATTTAATTTTTCATATTTTTGTACACTTAAAACATCATACTTTACAAAGTTTTATCATGTTAATTCTATTTAAATAATTACAAAAGCACATTTAATAAACATTGGGGGGGGGGAGGTAAGAGGCCACATGAGAAATATCCTGAAACATGCAACTTCCCTCTGATATCATAGGAAGGGCATTGAAAAGTGGGGATGTGGAAGGCAGAGCATGGTGGCCAAGGGTTGACTAGGGTCCCCGGGCAATAGATTAAGGATCCTACCCAGTGTTTCATCTAAAAGAGATGCAGGGAAAACCCTATAAAACCTGCATCAGGTAGGTCCGTTGATTGGGAACTATCTTCACGCCCTTCCTACGGGAGATGAGTTTCCTGTAGGTTCACAGCATTCTCTTCTCCGTGTCTCCACCGCGGCCGACTGATCAAATGATATCAGCGGACTAGTTTTTCCGCATGCCCAAGGTCTTCGACCCCATACACCTCCTAAAATAGATTAAGGTGCCTTGGAATGTGGTAAATTAAAAAAAAACAGACAGTATGAGGCATTCCCAACGCAGTCAGGTGAGCCCTGCAGACAAACCTGCAAGAGAAAATCCCATAGATATCTGAATGACGCTATACCATAATATACCTATTATAACTCACATGCTAGTTGGAAAACAGGGAGGTTGAACGTTTCTGACATGTTAATAAGTTAAATAATTATGACTAAGTTGTATAAAAAGCCTGTTATCCTTCACCACGTATACTATTTTAAATATACTATGGATATGAATCTTTTACGCAAAAGAATTAAATTGAATGAGAGTATGTTTTTGAATTAAGTAAAAGTTAACTGACAGTTTTACAAATTTAAGATATGTATAACAATAATTATATATTTTGCGGCTACTATATGAATTGTGTAATAAATGCAGTAAATTGAAGAGTATAGACACGCAATGCCTGACCTACGTAATGCAGGTTTTCTAGGGGTTTCCCTGTATCTTTTTAGGTGAAACACCTGGTAGGATCCCAGGGGCCCTTGGCAAGCTTGCATCCCCCCTTTTCAATTCCCTTCCTATGCTGTTAAAGGGGAGTTGCCTGTTTCAGGATCACCATCATGTAGCCTGTTAACCCCCAAAAACAGCAGTTGTTAAATAATGAATTTATAGAATATTATGACGATTAGACAGAAATTTTGTAGGTTATTGTGATTGTAGATGTATAAAACACTACGGTAAATTATCGTTTTAATTTATTTAAATGTGTTTAGCATGTAATAATAATGACACATAAATCAATTTTAAACCAGTAACGTTATACGTAGAATGGAATAATAAACTGATACATAACTTAGCAGAAATGTAATTTACCAGATACCATTCAGAAATGGTAAATATGTATACATTAGGAACACTTTTACCTTACTGAAAAATAGAATTTACCACCATAAATCAGACCAAAAATATGACTACTAGTATCTGAACTCACGATGGACGTAGTACAAGAAATAGACTGGGTTGATGTTGGTACCTACTGGATATGCCTATGTTTTAAACAAAATAAAATGAAGTAATGACGGGTATTTTGCAATGATATTAATAGAATCGAAATGATGATAAAATAGTTGCTAATATGAGATATCTTAAGTATGTAAAATGAAATTATGTCATTTAGTTGAATAAATTGTTGTTAGTTTTTGAAACGCACGCCAGGCGTACATAACTATAAAGCACCTGGGCCATGTGGTATCAGAATGGCTCTGTAAGGTAACAAGTTTACTAAATAATATTACTGTTATTTGTGCCGAATGTAAGACAAGAATGAAATTCCAAAATGAGCCTAACAATCGTTTCTGATGAAAAGTAGAGTGCAGTGTTCTGAAATTGCACTTCCAGGAAGCAGCTCTCCGAGTACCGTTGTCATAAGCCCTTACCACGTCGCCCTGCCTTACCGTAGGGCCGCTGAACTCAAAGCAGCTGCAGACGGCAAAAATTTGCCGTTACTTATAGAACTTTTCTGCTTCCTGGATTGTAACGCGGTGGATATTTTACCCCTGGTAGAAGCACAACTCCGGTTAAAAATAGCCCAACACTTGCGCTCTGCAGCTTTTCCAAATATCGGAACAATAATGCGCACTTGTTAAACATTCTTAGAAAGTAGTACTTCGCAAGCGAATAACTCAACAGATCGTCTCTATTATCAATGCACTCAAAGTTTCAATTCATATTTTCGATTTTCAAAATTGTGTTTGGTGAAAAAAACAGCTATAAACCAATGTTTATTCAGACAGTTTTTAAAAAAACTATTGAAGACGGATACTATACGACTCGGACATAGTAAATGTAAGTGAAAGAAAAAATAGGCCATATAATGATTGTAAATTTTTCACAACATACAGGGATAATTTCCTGGGACAATTCAAGTAATTACTACAATTGAAGAAACTACTATAAACGTACTAAAACTCGTTTGTGCAATAGGAATTTTCCGTGAAATACAAGTAAAATTTTCTGCCAGGCAAATGTTAATAATTTAATTTATAATATATAATTATTATTTCTTTTTATTTTGTTTAAAAAAGGTTATTAAAATGCATATAGTTTTAATTCAAATTTTAAGAGTAAATAGTATAATGAGAAACAACTTTTGTACTCCTGCAGTTACCATGGTTTCAAGAATGTGTACTATGGACGAGTATTCCTTCCATTCTAGTTCCACTTCATTCTTACTTTATTTTAGATTCAACTTTCGATTCGGTTTATTTCACCATCATTGTCCTTTTAATGAACAGCTACAGATTGTCTTTGAATTAATATCATGTGAGTGATGTATAATATATCGCACGGATATTCAGGAGGACAATTCAAGCTTTGCTCTTAATTTCCTGAGTAAGACAAAACATGTTTCGATCGTACATAATTGCTTCCTTGTGAAAATTCTTTCATTGCGAAATGTATCTGTAAATATCCCGACAGTTCTGAGTATCCACAAAGTGTACGATTTTAGTTTACATTTCTAAGTTAATTCAATAAGTGAGGAACCGTAATACATTAATACCGATATACAATTGGTGATGCAGATTGTAAAATATCATTGTTTCGTCATATTAATATTGTCTCCACATGTGGTAGTACAGCTAGTCATTGTTTTCTGGCAACTTAGTTTTTGTTAAGATATGAGTTGTGATCGAAGTTCGCACAGTTCGTGATAAACGCTAGTTTATTTTGAAATATACACATTAATATTACAATTTTGAATGAAATTTATAGCCGAGAGCACATATAACAAAAATATATTGCTTGTATAAAACTCTTATTGATTTATGGCTGCCATTTGTAAGCTGTGATTTAGTTAGAGCTAGAATCCTGTTGAAGCACTTAATTAAGTAATGGGAGAATAGTGCGTCGGACTCCAGAAAACGAGCTAGCATACTCTTCAAATTCATAGTAAACATTGAACTGATTATTATAAATCTCCTTCGTCAAGTCACCTTTAATTCCTCCTCAAATAATCATGAAGTACTGCCATCATTTCTTTAAAATCTTCGGGGAGCTGTGGGGGGGAGGGTGATCCTGAAACAGACAACTCCCCTTTAATAGCATAGGAAGGGAATTGGAAAGGGCTAAGGATCACGTCAAATGACAGTGTTAATGTACAATCTTTCGACTAGGAGACTTCACAGTAATTTACATGTATAAAATTATATATACATACAATACACATTTATCTTAATATCATTTTATACACATTTTTATTATCTAATGTAAAGAAATTTGTTAGATATAAGGATTTTGGGAGGAATATATATTTATATAAACGAGAATGAGACTTTAAGTTGCAAAAGGGAAAGTGTCATTGTGGGTGGAACCTATGCGACTGTTTTGAATAGATTGAGATGTAAAGAATATGGTATAGTATAAAAAGTCATTAGATAATAAAAATGTATATAAAATGAAGTAGAGGTAATCAAAATATAAATAAATATATATTTAAAAAGTTTATTATATGTTAATCATATACATGTAAACATAATTGTAAATTATTGTCAGCGCTCCCAGTGGAAAGATTGTAAATGAACATTGTCATTGGACGTGATCCGAGTGCCAGATGTCAGTAGTGATGATGTGATGAATATGACTGTAAGGACGAAAACTTCCTGAGGATTTTAAACAAACGACGATCATTGCACGGTACATAGTGATTATTTGAGGAGGAACTGTAGGTGTTTTGACGAAAAATATTGAAGATACTGTTCCTCTTTTGCTTTATTGTATTATTTGAAATATCTTTACCATCGTAGAATTTTGGTGTAGTTGGTGATCCGTTCTTGTAATCGATCTTGAGCTGAACCTCACGACGGGTTTACCACGATTCCAATTTTTATTTCTGTGACAGTATTTAGTTGAGCATTCGAACTCTCTTCAATCCTTGATGGATATGCGTCCTTACGTGTTCCACTTTTCTTTTATTTCACTGTTTACTACCACTCACTTTCACCAGTAATGGCTCCCGGCGTGTTTCTTGATTTAACGACTGAGGCTTCAGGTGTACGTTACAAGTTATTACTGTTTGCATCGATAGCGAATCTATTAGAGATAAGCCGGTTATAAATTACTGTGACAGTTTTTAATGAAGTCATAAAGTGCTGACGATGCTCCATAAAGTAAACAGGGGGAAAAAGCTCTGATAAACGAACACAATGACACAATCTTTCAAGTAATGGATTCACATTGATCGGTTCGCTTACTGGTTTACCGTCAGGATACGGCGAGTAGGATCGTCATAAACCTAACAGTAAACTCAGACACTGAATTGAAGAGATCAGCCTTCCTTCCACATTCTTGCCTCATTCCTCATTTGCGATGCAACCACAGAATTGGAAAAACCAGCATTTATCATCTTCAAGTATAAATTATGATCCTATAATATATCATGCAAAATTATTTAAGAGAACATGAACATAGCATTAAAACCACGTTAACAACATATGCGGGTCTGACGTTGCCCTGTAATTTATTTATATAAGCAGGCTACAATATATTTAATTCGATTATAATCTCTTTGTCAACACGTAATTAAACCGTCAGTGAAAGCTAAACATTTTTCAAAACTTACCTTTTCACGTCCCGTACCCTAGCTGACGAAATGTGTGATGACTTACAGTATATTAATCTAACCCAAATAAATGAGATTTAGAATTAAATTAATTATCAAATTTATTAGTCCTCGATCGAGGAAATAGAATACGTGAAATATAAGATAACAAGAAATAAATAATATTTTATAATTTGAAAGTTGGAAGACAAAAAGAAGAGAAAAGATAATAATATTAATCTTCAATTTTCAGTCATGCAGTAGCAAATCTTGATTAGATTCCCGTCGAACATGAAAAAGGAAATAAGTTGGCAGTAAATTCTAGTAGATTATAGTTGTAAAATAATAGCAGAATTTGATAGGGTACCTGAAAACCTTTCTATCGAAATAACGAATGCTTATTTCAGAAAGGCTTAGACGATGTTTTTCAACACTGAGTAAAGTTTGCCTGAGATTTTATTTATGAGGTCATTTCATTTCAAATGATTCTCAGTCAGCAGATTGCTAGAAAAGGTGCTTGCTCTGATGTGTTTTCCAAACTAGGAGATAAACTGTTTGTGTTTGCTGCGAGGTTAAAGATTTAGAGTTTCTGTAGATTAAGAGCAAATTTGTTTGCAGTGAAGCTAAAATGCGCAGTACCAATGTTTCCGAGTCCGAGGCTGTCCGTGATTACCAAATTTGTTTCGTCAGCGTAGAGGACTGATTTTAAGGGACCTAAATAATTCGGTAAATCTTTAAGGTATATGAAAAGTAAGGGTCCCAAAATTGAACCCTGAGGGATACCGCAGTTAATTGTTTCCCATTCTCAGTAACGTAAATAACTCAGGAATAAGTATGGTCCTTTCTTTATTTAAAGAGCCTCAATCATATATATACTTATATAAACTTAAAAAACTTTTTGGATGTTTAATAACCGATTAAAAGGTACCATTACGTAAATAAAATATGAGTATTAACATGTATATAAAGATATGGTTTGACAGTGTACGTGAGTCCTGTGTCTCGTTGAATTACTCGCGAGAGACCCGAAGTTATCCGAATGTTAGTGCTTTTCGAAACTGTCTTGAGACCAAATTTCATGCCAATCGGATGAATGGTACAGGAACGTATAATGGACAAACATACATACAAACATAGATTGTATTTTTTCTTTATATAGATTTAAATGTTAAATACTTTAACCACCAATCGCAGGCTACATAATAATGCTTCGCTGTCCGAAGAGTAATTTTAATGCTGAAATCAGTTTTCAGAACACCCATTTCAATAATTTTAATTTATTTTAACGATCTAAACTGGTAAACTGTAGTATTATTAGTGAGACGGGATTCTTTGCTTACAAATATTCAACTGTTTAATCATGAGGAATTAGCATTTAATGTTATTTTATTGATTGTATCTATAGCAGTCATATTCCCTCGCCACCCGACAGGTCAACATATACCCTGACTCGCCCAGATTCTGCCTCACTTGGCCTCCTACTTAATTTTTAAATTACAATACATATGCAACTAAAAACAACCAATTATAACATTATTCGAAGAAGAACTCTTAAAAGAAACGAAAAATTGAGAATTAGAAATAAAGACAACTTTAAATATCAATTTTTATATTTGTCATTAGGTTTGCTGCTGAATTTTTAAGTGCATAATCATACATTTAGGAACAATGAAGTCATTGTTTTCAGTGCATTGCAGAATACTTTGATGTACATCTTTAGAAAGTCCACTGAATATACACCAACGACAATGTTCTCTCCACTAACCATTATGCCATAATAAGGAGAAAGTATACTCGCATATGCTATATAAATATTTATATTTTTCAGTAGCTATTTTTACATTCCAAATTAAAGATGTGAATTCTCTTTTTAATATATTTTTAATGGAAAAAGTTGATGTAATAAATATGTGTCATTTCTGACATTAGTTTTCTTATTTGCATGTTTTTTCACATATGCGCAATGACACCATACATATGATGGACGAAAATGATTGGAAAGTTTCCTTAATAGAAACAATGGAGAATTAGGACTTTCATTCGAGCTTAAAACCGGTAACAATCACGAATGTTTAATGGTGTCAACTGAACTTCAGCACAAGTTGCTGTATTGAAGTGGAAAAAACTTTGCTCTGATTTTTATTCACTAGTATTCCTATTCCTAAAACGATTTCTATTTCAACTAGAAATATTTTAGAGATGTTGCAGTTTGTTGTAAATTTATTTTCGAACGCAGAAGTTCAAACAATAACCTTTTTTTCGGGAATTCCTAGGTCAGATTCTCATCTTTTTTATTCTGTGCAGTAAGCGGTAGACGGCTTTTGTTCCGCTCTGTGCTAAAACAAACCACAGGAATATATTCTATTTCGAGCTAGGCTCTTCGACTCCGTTCCGAATTTAGACAAAAATCTTCACCAAGGAGGCGCGACCATGATTCTCAAACAAAATGGTTTTAATTTTATTAAATTTTGACTTTACAGGTACCTTAGGTGTTTTACTATCTATGATATTTCCAAATTGAAAGTATACATTCATGAACTAGTTTCAACTGCCTCTATTCAAGCTAGTAACTTCCAAATACTCAGTGCATATTATGCTCATAAATAATTCGTATATTGCACTTCGTAGCCTGTATATATAACTTAATCTTACAGCATAGTTTTATTTACTATCACTATAATTGTAGATAAAGGGATGTTTTTACATCTGTTCCACTGAAAAGCCTTTTAGCGCGAAACAAATTATACTTGACGTAATCGTTGAAAACTAAACAATTTGTCGAAGTACGGAAAATTAAGGTACTTAACAAGTCTCAGTAAGCTGACATTATGATTTAACTCACTTCATTTTCATTATGGATATAACAAAGCCACTCGATCAGTCTTAAATTCAAATTATACAAAGTAATTTATCATTATATTTAGTAAGAAACAAGCTACTTGAGGGTCATCCATATTTTGGCATCTCCCCTTTAACAGCATACCAAGGGATGGAAACGAGAATCTTTGTTACTCATAAAAATATATATAACACAGGCCAGGAAATTGATACTTGTTTAAATTTTTTACTGTTTTCAGTGTTATCTATAATTAATGACGCGCTTAATTTCAAAATATGTAATTAGTTTTAAAATATGTATAATATGTAGATTCTCTACTTGGCGCCGCATGTGGCTCTTCCATCAAGTTTAGATTCCACCGCTCTTGGTAAAACCTCTCTCCTTTCTCTTCACTCACTGCGACAATACTTCCGGGAATATAATTCGCATGTGAGATTAAGAAGTCAAATTTTAAACATATTGAGATTTCTCATAATGTTGTCTACAATTCTTTCAAAAGCAATACCTTTCTTGTTTCCCAAACACTTTGATACAACTTCTTTGAAAGAATTCCAAGCGTCTATCGGGAACCCCGAAAACCCCGTCCTTCAGCTTTGCTTCGGACAGCCCTGGACACTTGCTTTCAAGATACCTAAACATATCACCATCTTTTGGCAATTCCTTGACAAACTGCTTTACATCCCACATCCTACGTTTAATGTTCTTCTTGGAACTGTGTCTGAATCCAGTTCTGAGCTTTCGCACCGCACAGACAGAACAGGGTATTTACTGTAACCTTCACGTCTCCGCAGATGGTAGCCTCAATTTGTTTGAAGTAATTTTGTTTTTAAGAGATTATTATATTAATTTGTACCTTTGTAAATTTTTACAATAAATCCTGACTTTGTAAGTAGTTGTAATGGAAGAAAGACGATTTCAGTCTATTTTATTGTCATGCGCCTTAATCCGAATTTTACGGTGAAATCTTAGTTGGTGCAACTTTTTGGCACTTTTTCCGTACTCAGCACCAAAAAAAGGAAAGGTTGTAGAGGAAAAACTCTGTCACAGAGTTGTCTAATCGACTGCATCAAAGATTAATAAGTTAGGTTGACGCGGTTCCCATTACTGACGTCTTCGCATATAAACTGTTGAACTTGTGTTTGATGTTTCCAGAGTCTGAAGTTGACGACAAGTTCAAAGAGCCGCACCGTTTCCGGCTGTACTTCGACGTGCACAGCATCCCCGCGGAGGAGCGTCTGGAGGCTGCGGAGCTGCACGTGGGCCGCGACGCCGTGGGCAGCGGCCGCCTCCGCGTGCTCGTGCACGACATCGTGCGTCCCGGCGCCCGACGGGGAGGCGTCCGCGTGCGGGGGCCGCTCACGAGGCTCGTCGACACGAGGCTGGTGAGCGCCAAAGGCAACGAGACGCTGGTGCTGGACGTGTTCCCGGCCGTGCGACGCTGGCTGCAGGAGCGGACGCACAACCACGGGCTGCTGGTCGAGGTGACGACGCCGAGCGGCGACCGCCCCCCGCACTCTCGCCCCCACGTGCGCCTCCGCCGGGCCGCCCCGGGCCGTCACGGTGACCCGCCGCACATGTTCGCGTACACGGACGACGGGCGCAACTCCAAGGGCGGAGGCGGCGGCGGTCTTCGCAAGACCAACCGCAACGGGGCGGCGCTGAGCCGCAAGAGCGGCAAGCGCAAGGAGACGCGCTCCACGTGCCGACGCCACCCGCTGTACGTCGACTTCCACGACGTGGGCTGGGACGACTGGATCGTGGCGCCCCCCGGCTACGACGCGTGGTTCTGCCACGGCGACTGCCCCTTCCCCCTGTCGTCGCACATGAACACGACGAACCACGCCATCGTGCAGACGCTCGTCAACTCCATGAACCCCGAGCGAGTGCCCAAGGCGTGCTGTGTGCCCACGGACCTCACGTCCATCTCCATGTTGTACCTGGACGAGGACCAGAAGGTAGTGCTCAAGAATTACATGGACATGGCGGTCGTCGGCTGCGGCTGCAGGTAGACCGATCGCAAGCCGTGCGTGCGTGCGTGAGGACTGGACTTGATGTGCAATATCGTGCGTGGCCGTGGGCGTGGGTGGAACGTTGTCGTCACCGACTTTCGTACCTGACGTCATTAGCTAAAACTAACTTGAACTTGTTCACTCCGAGACTATCGGACGTCTAAAATACATATTTTTAATAATATTATAATGAAGGAAATAATTATTACTCCGTTACAGTGGAAAATGAGTGGTCGTTCGTTTTCTTTTTATTATAAAATGACAAATATATCATATTTTAAACTTATCAACTCTTATTGAATATATTTTTATAAATTATATGTGAAAAACTCGAATGAACGCAAATTATCATTCCACTTCATTCTCCGAGTGGTTTCCGCAGTATATTGTGATGTAAAAATAGTTCAAATGTTAGGTAGTGTCTGCGGCACTGTTATTTGTGGTGTCTTCAAAAAAATTAAATTATTCTTGCGGAAATTTATTGTTATTTGAACCAATATTTAAAAGTTTATGTCCACATTGTAATGAATACGGAAATAATATTCTTGGCTCGAATAAGACATATCGATGAATCAGAAGTGCGTTTGAATTTGAAACTTTCTTATAAAAGTGAATATTTTTGCTGGTCTTTACTAATCAATGCTTTTGATCGATAAGAGAGAAGTAGCTTAAGAGAGTAATTTATTATTTAGTATTGTCAATTCGACGAAAGCCCTTTGCTTGTGATATCTTTGTCCGACGGAATGAATGCGATCTAGGATGGATTGGAACTGTATGTGTGTGTGTGTGTGTCATTGTGTCTTCCTACATGTGTGCCAACTTTATAGAATACTGCATAGTGCACTATTATCCAAGTATTAAACGTGAAGTAAATTGTTGGTTTACAATGGTTCGTTAGTACATCGTAAGAAAATATAAATACTTGGATATTGCGTCACTGAATCAGTCAATCCATATACTGAGGCAAGATAAGAAGCGAAAATTATCCTGCCTTTTATTTGGATCGTATTGCTACTATATTATAAGTAATGTACCTGGACAAGGAATAAATTTATATTTATTTTAAAGTGTGCATATTGTAATATACTAAACTTTTATCAATCCGTGTAATATTTTATTTGTAAGTAATGAGATTATAAATGTGAATAAATGAATGTATATATTTTGTAAATACGTCTGTATAAAACAAGAAAGACATTTATATAGAATATTTCTAAAATAAATCAATTTTTATCATTCAGTTAATTCTTTGAAATCATTTCGTTTCTTGTTGAAAACATGCATTTACTAAAACCTACAAACTGTGTTCAAGTCGTCCATGTAATTGTTTTTTTACAATTATAAGGTTTTGCTGAAATTCCACCCTAGTATTTTATCACTGAATACAGAAATGAGTTATTTATTTATCAAGATGAATTATCTAACGTTTTCAATTCTGCATTAATTAGCAAGGATTGAAAGTGATATGAAAATATATTAAATAACTATTTGTATGACGTTTAAAAATTAATTTTTATATATTATCAAGTAATCAATATGTAGTGTGGGGCGTTTAATAGTTTTCTTGTGACAAAAATTCAAAACTTTTCCTGTGTATTTCAACCCGTTGGAAGATGACGATTGTGAAGATAGTCGTCGAAACGTCACACAGTAATCCCTGTTAAACCAGACTGGAAATCTGAGAATGATTTCTTCATTAGAGTATTTTTATCCAAAATAACATGATATTAATAAGTTTTGAATGCTTTTCGAAATGAAAGAGTACATCAAATTCTTTCCATAAAGCTTAGTCATAGATTAATGCAATTGAATTATAGTGTAAGGACTGGTATATCTGCACGAGAGCGGGACTCTAACCCAGTGAACTATCCTAATCGACTCCCCTTACGATTAAAGATTCTATAGACCTAAATCTCCTACAGTTTATATGACCTAATATTAGTACTTCAATTGTAGATGAGCCTGTATTCAAGTCTTTCGCTGTGATATTTTCTTTTTTAAAAGAAAACAATAAAAGTATTCTCAGATTGTTCACTTTCATTTTGTTTTATGTAGACACTAAACAAAAATAAAGTATTACTCTATATAAACAACATCCAAGTTTGCGCTGGTTTTATTGATTATCGCGTTGTTTACACAGAGGCACGCCTCGGAGAGTGAAATGCAGTTGATGAAATTCTATCCAACTTCGCAGCGCCTCTAATAAAAGCAACAAGCAACTCTTAACTGGCACCCCAGGTCCTCAACATTTCAATCCATAGACATTCCACATTCTCAGTGGGCGGGTAAACATTTCACAAAGCAAATGTCAGAATAAAATGAAACCAATTCCAGAATACAGATAATATACGTCAATTTGTTTTATCGACTGTCACTCCATTCCCCCTTACACCCAACCATAGCTGATGTATGATTTAAATGACACGCTGAATGTCACAATTGAACCAAGGGGCTTCATTATCAGGAAATACAAATGAATTGCGGTTGAGTTTTTTTCTTTTGAACGTCTTAAAACATATGAAGAATGGCAACGCCGGTGGGATGAGTCTAATAAGCGACGATGAACCCATAGGTTAAAAATATAAATTAAAGAATGGATTAATCGGAAACACGGAAAAGTGAATTATCTCACTCAACTCTTGACTGGTCCCCGCTGCGTCAAAATACTTCTACAGAATTCCTGTAGATAATTCACCTGTAATGGAACGTCAGAACAAGTGTGTTTTTGTTTTTATGCTCAAACGATTTGACATACAAATGTATCGGCCTTCTCTAAGGGGTAGGAATTTAAATCGCATATCGATGGCGCAATTAAGCTCAGAAACTTCTATGATCCCGAATTCGACACCAATATCAGTTGTTTTAGAGTATTTTATACAACGCCCTCCACCCCCACTGTTTTAGTTACCAAATGGGGTTGAATTTATAAATCGAGGGAAACATTGTGAAAGAAATTAACCACTAAAAACATTGATTAGACTCAAATATTGGTTGTTTATGCATATTAAAACAGGTTCTCCAGCCCAGTCCCTAGGTGTGCCTCATCGTTCATTATCGCTTTGAGTATCGAGAAACAGGCGTACAAAAATTGACCAATAACTGGAATCGTTTAATATTATAGACGGAACTTTGTTTCACCCTCACTTGAAATTACTGAAATTGAACTTAAACCATATGTTAAATGTCAGAATGAAATTAAACGGCTGACATTTCACCGGTTTCGGCACAAAACTCGATTGTTTTCATGTTATTTTAATGTCAGGCCTCTCCGGCCTCACACCTATGAATCCTCCATTTCGTGCCGTAAGTTATTGAAATTTTACTCAGGGGAAACACTCTCAAAGCATTTGAACCAGAAAAAATAATATTTAGAATTATTGCGCCCCTCAGCCCCACCCCTATGTTTTATACCGACAGAGCTGATTTCCAATCGCATAGAACACGTGTACAAATTTTAATCAAATTAGCTAGGCCCGTTAAGATGCGTAACATGCATAAACACGCAGTCAATTTTATCGGAACTGATTTGACTCTCAGCCGGTCTCGTTGTACGTGGAAGGAATTTATGAACGATGTTAGAATTTATTACAATCAGATGAATATGGCTTGTAAGGCCGAAAGCTTGTGAAAAATTTCAATACATTGATTTTCGAGGACTTAAAATTAGGGCATAACCGAGTATTACAATTCAATTGTTGTGTTCGTTTCATTCTTTTCGTTTACCAATGCAACAAAAGCCACAATTTGAACTATTAATTTCATAAATCTTTGTGACATTGCATGAATCCAGACAAAGAAGACTTAGAATTAAAAATTACACAAAACTTGTATTATTAAATCAAAAAATACTACGGAGAAGTAAATCAATTAATTCAATTTACGTATCAGACCTTAAAGCATTGTTCTGGTTGAGATTGGAATTAATCTTACCAATGGAAATCATAGTAATTTTTGAAAAATTAATACATTTCGTGGGACAATTCGTATAATTGAAAGGAAACAAAAAAGGTTTCGTGAACCATTTCTTCTGACTAGTCATAACTAAAAATTGAGGTATTAAGGTAGGTATTTCCAGTGGCGGCTGATGCATATGTACTCAAGAGCTACAGCACATAAATAAATTTAAGAACCTTTACAATAATTGCCTTTAACAGTGAGAATTTCTACTTGGAATTGTACTACTAAAGCAGCCAATGGCCATGGTGAGAGCTACAGAAACGAGAAATACGCATGTGCAAGCATCGGCAAACTCCCGCTGTATCTGAAATAGCTCACACAAGTCCCGTGCAATGACAAACAGGGACTGCATAAGCGAAATCTAAATAAATCGAAACCATTCACGAATTAAAAAGTAGTTTATATTTAAAATATTCCATATGAATTTAAGTTTTATAGTCTTTTAATGAAATAAAACATCATCATAGCTACCAGTGAAACATGTTAACAACTCCAGCTACGGGTCGAATAAAATACATTACTAGGGCTCAAAGCTCCTGAGTTTAAATCATATGATTTGCTCAAATAAAATATACTGCAGATATTTCAGTAACGATATTTCATTAAGCCTACCACAGTTTGTAATTTATAAACGAAAATAGTACAGGATTTAGGTTGACTGAACACGTCCTCACTTGTTCGTTGTTACTCATGTACCTATTATAGCGGGAAACAAGGAATAGCGTTTCTTTGTTTCGCAACGTTGTGATTCGATTTCCTCCTGTTCGATGCAAACTGACTTTTCGTCATACGATTTGATTAAGTGGTATTATAACATGATACCATAATCCACATTAACGAGAGAATCACTCCAAACGTTTGCGGAACACCTATTCAGGCCCCGTGGAACACAGTTTGGGAAACCCGGTGTTATATTCATATCAAAGCTTGACGAGAAATGACCATCAGTTTTTCAAGAGCTGACTTTATGTCACAAATTCTCGTATGAATTATCAAACTAGCGTGAGCTACGAAAAGAAGAGAGTGAGAGGTGGGACGGGGGGGGGGACAAATTAATACTAACATTTCTAAATTTACCAAATGATTCGGATCTTATCCTGGTAAGTTAAACGTCAAGGGATCTCACAAGAAATACTTAAAAGTGTCGAAAATAATTCCTCAGTCGAAGAGCTTGTTTAATGCTAATAATTCATCCAATCAGGGTTCCCAGACTTCGTACGGTCTGTGTTAAAATTGGAAAATTCGTTGCTGTCTTCTATTCTTTAAAGTTAGGAATGTGAAGGGTCTGCTCTGCTGTAAACAATTGTGGCGACACTTAGACGCCTTGACTAACGGCCCTAGCAATCAACAACAATAGTCGCTGCCACTTCTGAGTGCATGCGTGAATTCTTACACTTCTTTGCTAGTAAGCCTGCCTGTTTACGCGAATTATGCTCCTTACAAACCCAGCCCAGAATTATTTGCTTCTGTCCATTCATTCCTGAATATCAAAATCCGGTTTTAATTTCACGATATCTATTGCCGACTTTTATCATCTCTTCACATTTAACTAAAGATAAACTTCTCTCTCAATTGAAGTTAATAGCAACTTGCCTTTAATGAGCATATCACTTCTTAGATTACGTAAAGAAGTAATACCCGAGAAACAACTTTCTTTGCGCACCAGCTGAACCGTTATTTGAGTTTTAAAAACCTCTGTCTTTTTTGTGGGGAAATTTCAAAAAGCCTGCAGAGAATAATCCTGAAATCAAGGAGAGAACGACCAAACTACAATTTAAGCATTCTTGTTTCAGCCTAAACTTTAAGAACAATTAATTGAACATCGTCGTTAAGTTGGAAATAATCTGGCATCTCAAAAAAATAATACATATGGCATATGTCGGAAAAATTATGTTTATTGAAAATTATATTTTCTTCCAATAAACAAGCTGTTATCCTAAAATTGCAAAGCTGTGTTTAATGGTAAAACACAACTACATGTGGAAATTGGTGGTACGAAATCAAAGGCAAGCGGCGTAAGGAAAGTTGTAACTAACAGGTAGGGTAATAATACCCCAAAAAGTTGACGCGGCTTGGGTATTTCTCAAGTCTTTGAGATTTGGCGGCATGGAATTATTAGGTAACATGGTGTTTTACCCAAAACATCAGTGGAGTGGGGTGAATGGCTCCTCCAAGAGAGAATTGGAATATAGCTTTGATTGGTCAGGATTGGGACCTACCACCGGTGGAAACTAAATAATGAAGTGAGGACAAGGTATTAAAAACACAGGAAAAAATGGATATTTTAACTTTAAGAGGGAACAGTAAGAGTCAGAATCAGTAAGAATTGGCGATTCTACTAGCCATGGACATTTGAATATCGGGGAAAAGACTTGCTTTAGTCCGTGGCATCAATAAAAGAATCTAAGTGGATAAGGCGCTCATTAAAGTATTATAGCGACCGAGCATCGTCTCCGTCTCCAGCGGCAAGTTCCAGGCCAAAGCGGAGAAGAAATCACGATATATTTATATAAACTCCCACAAATATTTCTTTTTTCTCAACATTTCTTGGCGTTGCTATAAAACCATCCCCACATACCTCTTCTTAATAGTATCCTGACTATATTAAATGAATTCTCCCAAGTGTACTACCAAAGGAAGCATGAATCTGCAAGAAATAAATACTTCCCAATATGTGCAACAAGAAGTATTACAATTCTTTGAGGGCATTAAACTGTTTGAGAAAACATAAACAATTGGTGTAAAAGTTTAATTAATTTTTAATACGTAAAATCAAATGTGTAATTAAGTAAACTTTTGGTTAATTTGTAATAAGTAAAATCAAATGTGTCATTAAGTTAAGTGTAGATAGTCGATAGTTTCCCTCTCAGTAGATGCGACTCAAAATAAAGATTATATATAAAAAGTAATGACGATTAAATAATACACCAAAGGTAAAAAATATTTTTCATACCTTGATTCAATTTTCTTCATGTTCAATAATAAAAATACTATTCTAAAGCTACGTTTCTAATTCTTTTTAACTCACGGAAAGTTCACATGGAAATGAACACCTGACACTGATTACATCAAAAGCATAACCATAATTTGTTCATAGTTTAAAATCAACCACTTCCGGTTCTATGTTGACTATCTACATAATGTTCCGTTCACCGAGTGAAAATGTGTTTGTAAAGACGGCAATGAAGGTTTCTTTTTAAGCAAAATCATGAAAATGACTTTGAAATAATATCCAATATAAAATCTTGAACTTTGCAAAATATTTGATCAAATTGCTACAGTTCTCTGCACATGGACTTTGTTCATTCAATCATGGAAATTGACTCAAATCCTCATTTTCTAACTGAGAGCTTGACAGTTTTAATTTCTTTTCAAATAAACTGATGTTACTTACTATGCTAGGAAATAATTTTTTTTCGTAATTTAAGTGTAGATCATTGAGTTAGTTAGTAATATAAGCTGCTGTTAAATAACAGGGGCTTAAATCATTTTCCACAAACTGCTCACTAATTGTTGTCTAGAGCAGGGGTGGGGGTTACTTTAAAAATGCCGTAGTTTTGGAGTGTAAATTTAAAACAGAATCATCATGCCCTTGCCATTCTTCATAATCTCCTGTCATTCTTTCCTGATCATAGCGACATACTGACAATTCCTCACCGTTAAGGTTTTAATATCCAGAGTCACTTAATGTTGGCACCTCAGTTTGGGTTGTCCGACTCTTCTTGTTTCTTCCGATTTAGCAGTAAACACGACTTTACCTGTTCCGTTGTTGTCCATCCGAATTACGTGACCCACTCTGTCCTAATTCATCTAACAATGTTCGCTTCATTAAATTTTTTTGTATATCTCATAATTGTATCTCTTCCTCCATTAATTTTCCTATCCAACTGCTCCAAAAATGCAGTTTAACACCCTCCTTTCAAAGATACCAATGTGGTTTCTCATCTTCCCGTTTTAACACCCACGTCTCAGATGCATATTACTGTTCTTTGTTGGAAGTCATTACGACTTTACTTTAATCTCTGATAGAGAGTTCTTTCATTATCATATCTAAGATGCTCGAGTTATTCATGTTCCTTTTGATGATATTCCTTGTTTTTCTTTTTATGGACTCTCTTGTCCTCTCGTCTGGCCGCACGACATTACGTGCTGCATCCTTCTGACCCATACATTGCGTTTAGCTCTGTCCACTTTTCCCAAATTTTCGTCAGCGGACAATGTGGTAATTTCCGTAAGTCTTTTAGAAGTTTCGCATACATTCTCACTGTTTATTATTCTTGATAAAAGGACATTAATATCTTTCAGACTTCCGGCTTTTTTAGCTTTTCCTTATTGAACTTTCTAGCTTTAATCCGCTGCTTCTTCCACAGCAGATAATGTTCAGAAGCGATATTTGCTCCTCTAAAATGGCTATCAGATGATATGAACGTCTTGCATATATTAGAAGATGGTCTATCTGGTTAGCAGTCCTTTAATTGGGTATTTTCCAAATTTTCTAAATGTTCTTATGGCTGAATATCATACCGAAAACTATCATATAAAGTATACCTATCTGAACCTATTGCCAATTTATTCATTATGCATGCTATATTTCCCAGTTATTGGTCTGTTGTTTTCCGTATCTCAGAAGTCATATAACCAATTATAATTTTGGTGTCTCTTTTGGACATCCTACATAAATTTTATGTGTCCTTTCCATCATCATTTTTATCTTCTGTTGGTGAATATTTATTTAATTTTTATGGTCAGTAATCTTTGTATGTATGACTGTAAATATGAAAATAGGGGTACGTCGTGTTGGCGGGAAGAATGTAATGCACATAGGATTCGGAGGTATTACGTACTGTGATTGTGACGTCAGGGTCGCCGTCATGTAATCGCATCAGTATGACGTAACAATCGGGGGTAATGTAATGAAGTAAAGGAATTAGTGGCAGTAGTCAGCAGAATCACTGGTCGACAAATTACTTTTGGCGCTAGTCAGATGTGACAACATTCGTTTAGACGCCGGTGAGGCGGTGAAGAGCATCCCGAATCGTGCGAAATTCTAAGCAGAGATTAGCGAACGTTTAACTGGCTCAGGCATAAATTTTGACGGACGTTACTCCCTCCATGAAGTCTGATAATCATTGCGAGGCAACCTTCAAATTTGATTGGATCAGGATAGTCATTTGATCTGGCGTTCACCATCATGATAGGGATGAGAAGAATGAGGGTGAGAGGAGATGAAGTGGAAAGACAGAGTCGGTAAGTGATCTTAGAAAGAGGAGAATATAAGGAGATAGTGCGTGAATTAGACCACGAGAGGCGAAAGGTCAGTCTATTTGTAAAACCAGTGAGAAGGAAAGAAGGGAAGGCAGCAAGAGGGACTCAAGGAAGCAGCATGTGACATCGCCCGTCCACGTAATCTCCAAAGACTAGGAATAAATCTCGGGGTGCGACCTGAATAATTGATAGGAAATCAGCCCAGATATCTGTGCCAACAAAGGACGTAACTGCTTAAGAACACAACAATCTCAGACGTGTCAGTGCTATTTTACTAAAATGCGTATTACAAATTACTGCTGCAAAACGACGTACCTACATATATTGAGTCCTTTGCCAAATTTGAAATCTAAGTTAGCCGTGCATTTTAATGGACACTAAATTTGTAATAGTCGTAATTGTTTTAATGAAATAGATTTTTTAAATGTTAAGTTAATAAACCTCTCATTATTTAAATTTAAAAAATTAATTTACATCAGTTGTCCATTATACTCGTGCTTTTCTCTTAGTTCCTCACCTAACCATCTTATCTACTGCAATGCTGTATTTTCCCCATCGTATCTATCTATTCGGTCCAGTAACATTCTTAGAGCCCCATATGTATAGAAGAACAATACATTCAATGATCCATGGTTCATGTCCTTAAAGCATTTGCCATTTCGTCGTAGGTTAGCCAGTCCGGCTATTGATTCTAAAGTCTTCTCAACATTTTCTGAAGGATCGTGAGATTCAATAACACACACAAAGAGGTTATATGCGTTCATTGAACGGCGAAATACTGTACAAAGCTCGTACTGCGTAAGACTGAATCCGATTTGGTATCCAGTCCAATTTACACATACATGCAATATTACAGAAGCAGAACATTCTAGAAACAGAAAATACAAGAAAGTAAAGGCAAACAATGTAAATAAAGTAAACAAATAAAAATTGGTTGCGTCGGGTGAGACTCGAACCAGAGTCTACGTTTCTGCAGTCCGGCTCTATAACCCTCGGCCATCACTGCAGGTTTTGAGATGTGGCAATATATATATATATATATATATATATATATATATATATATATAATGTAAAAACGCAGGTGCCTGCTGATTATGGTTCTACAGTGTCATTGTGAAGTGCAGTTGGGCATACAAAGGAAGTTTTGTGCGCGACATTAGAGGCCAACACAATGTAGAATTGGCTGATAGTGGGTAAACCCCCGATGCGAATCTCCCGCGGGGCGTGTGGAAAAAAGTGGTGGCGTATGAAAAAACCGATGGCGGGGAACTCCCGGGAGCCGTTGGGAGGGCTCAGACATTCAGATGAGTTGCGGAGAGAAGGGACGACGGATCAGTAACTATCAGTAACTGCGTACTTTACTTCTTGAGAGACCCAAAATAAAATTTTCAAACCGATTAAAATTTGTTCATTAAATAAATTAATGTCCTATCCCATGAAGAAGATATTACAGTATATATATGTTATATATATTGTAACATGTAAGTTACAGCTCCATCCCAGAAAACGGTAAGCTTGGCCTTCAAACGACTCAAACTACATTGTTGGGGGTTTGTTTTAAGGGCCGTGAGACAGAATTTGCCTGAACTGTTGTTGTGGTATTCAGTCCGAAGACTGGTCTGATGCAACACCCCAAGCTAACCTATCTTGTGCAAAACTTTTCATTTTTGCAGAACTAGCACATCCCTCATCATCCCGATTCTCCTTAGCGTATGCTATTCTTGGCCTGCCTCTCCTGTTCTTACCCCACACGCTTCGTCCAATGCTAATTTTACAAGACACTCATGTCTTAAAACGTGGCCTATTAATCTATCCCTTTTCTTGGTCAACGTCCTCCATGTTGTTCCCTCTTCCCCTATTCTGTTTAGAACTTCCTCGTTAGTGATTCTATCCACCCATCTGATTTTCAGCATTCTCTTATATTAATTTTTTCCTTTCCGCAACTCCTGTCATCCTCGTTTCGCACTCATATAACGCCACGCTCCATACCAACATTTCTAGCAACGATTTCCTAATATTCACACTGTAAGTGAATTCCTCGTTTTCGATAAAGCCTTCTTTGCCTGTGCTATCCTACTGTTTATGTCTACTATACTGCTACCATTCCTAGTTATTACACTTCCCAAGTAGCAGAATTCCTTAACTTCCGTCAAAAGATCTCTTTCTTATCTAACACCCTTTGTTATTCCAATGTTTCCCATTCTACACCCCCATTACCTTTGTTTTCCCTCTATTAATCCTCATATTGATCTTTCTCCAGGACCACGTTTATGTAATTTTTGTGGTTTCCAAGTCATCTTCTCACTCCACTAATACTACAATATCATCGGCAATGCTTAGGGTTTTTATTTCTTCTCCTTGCAGTATGATTCCTTTTCCATATTACGTTTTAACTTTCTTCATCGCCAGTTCTATATATACGTTAAACATCATGGGTGACAGACTGCATCCTTGACTTACTCCTTTCTTGAGTACGGATTTTCCATCAGTATCCATATCTTCCCTAATCTGCTTAGCGCATCTAATTTTACAAGACCCTCATGTCTCGAAACGTCTTGTCTTGGTCAACGTCCTCCATATTGTTTGCTGTTCTCCTATTCTGCTTAGAAGCTCGTATTCCTTCCCCGTAATTTTAGTTTTTTCTATTTAGTTTAAAACCTAAAAATTAATTGGGAACCTAAAGCAAGTAGATGTCTATGGGGCTTCTAGTCGGACGAATACAAAGATAGAGGTAAGAAAGATTAAGTTATGTCCGAGTTATAAAGCGCAAACCTTTTCATTTCCTCATAACTGAGATTGAATTGAATTTTTTAATCATTTTAAAATTATTTTCATTTTTCTTTTAGAAGTCATGTGATTTAGATTCTTGGGTTTTATAAGTTTTCACAAAATATCTCTATGTTTCGAGTGAAATTGTGCAAAATTGACCGTTACGTCAGTTCGTGGTAAGCTGCGTGGTGTCTGAACTACTCTGAGGACTTTAACAGGATAAAAAAATGAATTTAATTTCCCTCTTTTGTCTAGTATGAAAGCAATGAATTGAAAAGACGACAAAATAAAAGCTATAGCAAGGTATGGGGCAAAAACGTACCTATTTTTAGTTCAAAACATCACATCAAGTATGTTAAAGAAATGAGAAAACTTAAAGCTGATTTTGAAATTCGATTCAATAATTTAGATAAATATTTGAAATATATTCATCTTCGAAGAAGATTATAACGTAATATAGAATAGGAATAATACTGCAAGGAGAAGAAATAAAAACCTTTTTGTCTGTGTTATTGAATCTCACGATCCTTCAGAAACGTGACAATATATATATATAACACAGACAAAAAGGTTATATGCGTTCGTGTCTTCTTCTGACTCTCCTAATACTACAATATCGTCGGCATAGCGTGGTATTTCAGTTTACAAATTTACAATAATCTTCATTACATGAAGGTATTTATAGTGAAAAATATTAATATTTTTAAGAATACTTAAATACACAAACCTGTATGTTAGAGTTTTAATATACAACCCATAATAGTTTGTGTCATTTATTGAATCAAAAGGTTGTTTTATTTATTCTTATCTCCTGAAATAATCGGGAACGGACTATCTTAAGATGACAATTCTATTTTAATAACTTTTGTTAACGTTAGTGTATCAGAAATATTTTTCACTTTGTTAAAGCTATGTGATTTCTTAGACTACCTTAATTGTTTAATTCTGAAGGAGAATTCTTGGCTGAGTTAAAGTAGTTTTCGTCATTATCGGTTTTTGCTGGTGTGCACCCATCAAGGGGGTTAAAACGCGAGTTGGTATTGAATACATTACTTTTCCATGCTAATAATTACATTGTCAACATACATTATTGATTCAATCTTTAATACAATACGGGGTCGTTATAATGATGTCAATACGTTACAATATCACCTAGAGTTTTACTTAGTATAAAAATAAATTTAAAAAAAATTATCTATGACAACGGAAAAAATCGTTTTTGGCATATATATAAGATATATGCCAGCGTCACGTCTCGCACAACCGCGGTCGCGGTTTCGATTCCTGGCCAGGAAATAAGTTCCCCAATTGCTGTTAGTAACTAAAGAACTTGTAGTTAATGTGACTTTTAGAGTTAATTAAAACAGAAGTATAAACTGAATTAGAATGTAATCATCCTATCTTTTATAGATTCTACGATAATTATGAACTAACTAGATAGAGCTATCTGCTTTATATTGAATCAATTCATAGTCTGTATGAATGTGTTACTCCGTTATCATCAAAATACTATATATATATATCACTGTCAGAATTAAAATGATTAAATATTCTCGTAATTTCACCGTCATCTACATGGTTTTCAAAGCTTTATGCCTCATGTCGTATCTTCATTCCCGCTTATTGACATTTATCGTACATTAACTTCTGTTTCTAATGCCAAAATGTGCTGTTTTCTCAGAAAGTCTAATGAGTTTATACGTTTACAGATTAAGGAATTATTTATGATTCGCGACGGCAAAACTTTTATAGAACAAGTGCTCTGCATTGTCTTCGCAGGTTCAACGTAATCGTAGACAGTTTTTCTGAGTTTTAGGTCCGTAGTTTATAGCGAAGTCGGGCCTTGACCGCAATATTGCGATGTGAACGGATTAAGTAGGAACAAGTGGAGTTTTTTTCACCCGTTTAGGCTTGAAATGAACGTTTATTTGCGCTAATTTTTCTCACCATCTAAGTAAAAGCACTGGGGAAAAAATCTCGGTTCAGCACGCAGGTGTGCGTTCTTAGAAAGCCCGGGAAAGGAAGGGAATTAAAGATGGTTCTGATGCGAGTCCTTTTACTTAAGAAAACACCGACAGCCGAGTTTTCTTATTTTGAACCGGAAATGCTGTCGTTGGACGGGTCCACATTATACATTTAACCAACAGGACTGTCCAATTTTGACTCGTAAATAATATTTTTACGCGGTGGGCACCGCGGCGCTTTTGTAGGGATGAGGAGGGGGCGGGGAGGGGGAGGGGGAGGGGGTGCCACTTGGGGGGGCTCGCGGTAATTATCGTGCCACTCACCTCAGCCCTGTGATAACTTGCTGAACCGACCACATCCGGCCACGACACAACAAAGAGATGGCGAACTCGGTTATTTATGGGCAGCCGTCGTCGCAATCAGCTAGTATTCATTATCTGTGGAACAAGGGAGCCGCCAGACCCTCCACCGAAGACCACATGCACACTGAAACCTGGAAGCTTCAGCTGGCACGTTTCTTCACTTGAGGAAATCTTGCTCAAGACAACTCCTTCAATAATCGTAGCTACTTCCACCATGAATTAACGTATCGAGAGGTAGAACTGTAATTACTGATAATACGGAATGGAAGTATTAAAATCTTACGATATCGTTTGATCCAGCTCAATCGCACCGTAGTCTTCCAGCCAGGGTCACGTTTCCGACATTCAAATGAGCAGAATTCTTGACTGACCAGACTAGTAACAAAAAATTACCTTTTGGAGACTTGGTGAATGAGTTCTGTATTCATGTAAAAATTCACAGATTTCACCAGTCGTTTCGAATATCAGAGACGAAGGTTTAGTAAAGTAAAAGAAGTTTAAAGTACAGCAAAATTCTCTCATTCCAAGCTCAGCAGTAAATGTTATCAAACTGAATGGCTCTTGCATTAAACAAATTACGTACAAAATTCATTCTCCAGTGAATGTACGGAGTGAAGGATGTGATTGACTTGCCTTCTGATCTATACAAAGAAGGAAGAAATTTCGCAAAGGACAGGCAGTCTAACAGTGTAGCTCAGCAGGTAAGAACGTCTCCTATTAAGTATTAAGAGGTCCTGAATTCGATTCCTGATCCTCTTGAAATTTTTTCATCCTTAACCTTTACTTACAGACAAATTATTTAAGTCTATTCTCTGAAGGCAAATAATATTTTCTTGTCAATCTCGTATTGTTCCCATCTTTTCTCTTAATTTCCCCAATAAGTCCCATAACATCTTTACTAAACTTTTGAACACCATTGTCAAAAAATTTCAAAAGCGGAATTCTAATTTTGTAGAACACTGACCGGTCTCACAGCCCAACTAAAAATCTTCTCCGTTATTGCTTAAGTCCACGCATATAACTGTGTCTCAGATATATCTCAGTGGTAGCTATATCACTAAACAAATCATAAAAACAATCATTTTATAAGAAAATACAACTACCAAAGTCACTTCTACTCAAGCAAACAAAATCACTATACTTGATAATGCATACATTTTTAAGACAATGCAAAAAACGTGAATAAATATGGAAAAACAATAAAGAAACCTCACATATATACGAGGGTCAGTCAAATATAAACAGAACTTTTTTATTAACTTCTCTGAGAACGATATAATCTGAAAAAAAAAATTCTACAACTGAAACAAAACTGAGTGTTTTGAAAGATTCCTTATTCCGTCATCATAAAAAGCTGAAGGATGAGTCTTCAACAGATTGAGCGCAAAGAGTTGAACCTCTTGATGGCTATTGAAACTTTGATCTCGCAGTGCTTTCTCCAACGGTCCAAACAGATGGTAGTCACACGGTGACAAATCTGGGCTGATAGCTGATCCCAGTGAATTTACTCCGATTTGGACTGCGTTACGCACGCCGTGTGAGGCCTTTCACTGTCGTGAAGGAGGATGACGCTTCTGACAGGGATCTTTTGCTTTCATATGCAGCCTTTTTTTATTCAACAGTTCACTGTTAGGCGATCGCCACTCTTTGCTCGATTGGTTTCATAGAGGCGTATAGTGATGAACGCATGCCACAGGTGACACCTGAGAAAACCTTCTCCTTCGTTACCATGACGGTTCAAAGGCGTGTGCAAAATCTCCAAACGGGCGTTTTTATGATCAGGAGAAAGTAACCGAGTAACCCGCCTCGCTCAGATCTGTATAAAGACAGTTCCTTTCTGATAATAGAATAAACTACAGTGACTTGGACCAAATGAAGAAGCAATTTTACCTACGGTGAGGAGATAGTATTCCTTCAGAAGCTCACTTACTACACGGATGTTGTTTTCTGTGATGGAAGTTTAAGGAAGCCGATCGTACCTCTGATTTTCCACCATTACTCGGCCTTGTACCACTCGCACACGCAGATTTTGGAGACAGTGTCATCCCCGAATTGTGCCCGTAATCTCTCGTCAAAAACTTTACAATAATCCGTTGCGGAACAGAAGCATGAACCTCTTGCTCACTCACTGCTCTAGTATCGACCGAACGAGACTAACATTGGCAGTGGTGAGGTAGTGGAGTCGAGCGACCTACACGGAATTCAGGGCCCTCCGACTCTCCTGCTAGCCTTGATTAAATAATTCCCGTTTATATTTGACTGACTCTCGTATTTAACGCATACACAAGAACTGTCACTGGCCTGACATGCTCTTTAAACTGGTAACTGATCCGAGTATGTCCCTTCATGGCAACCGTCTGTTATGATTAGTTGCCTTTGAACACTTAAATTTTGTAAATGTGTTTGCTTAACTTTGTTTTTATTTCACGGGGTCATTATAAGACAGGTAGTAAACATGAGCATTAATTAAATATAGCTCACGCACTTTCAACAAAGTTGTCGAGACCTTCGTTCGACAAGTTGTTTCTCACTCGTGTGTTTGTATGTAAACCATTTATTTCACGTAGCCTAGTAACTATTACTAATGGGAGCTTTCTCTCGGAGATTTATTGCGGGGCTTACCTTTGGGGATGCCACGTAATCTCTCTCTGTTTTTTTAAGATTCTTACCTGCCGAGGCACCTTCATCTATTTTAGGAGGTCTACCTACTGGTGTCTAAGACCTTGAGCATACGGTAAGAGTTGTCCGGCAATCCCATTGGATCAGTCGGCCAACTGCCTCCTAAAACTGGTGGAAACACGGAGAAAAGAATGCTGTGATCCCACAGAAAACTCATCTCCCGTCATTCGGAAAGGCGTGAGAATACTATACAAAATCTCGGTTTTCTAGGGTTTCTAAAGTATATCCCGGGGGCTCTTTGTCAGTCCTTGAATACCTTGCTCTACCTTCCACATCCCCCTTTTCAATTCCCGTCCTATGTACTATAAGATCAATTAATAATTATGTATTATAAAGTATTTCTTTGTACGATATACGGAATATGACAATATTATTATTATTACTATACTCTATGACACCAATATTTACATCTCATTTTATACTCAATACTTTACTGTTAATTAGTGATGTGCCAGATAATTCTTTCATTATAGCTCGTTCATTCTACTGAAGTAGTTCTTTGAAGTTTACGAGATTCCCGACTGACTGCTTCTTGACCCAGTATGAAGATGAACCTGGTGAATGACCTTCGATCGTTTTCACATCACCCCAATCTGCATCTGCATAATCAATAAAAGATTCTCCTTTTCTTACTTTATTTCGATGGTATTCCAAGAGTTGAATTGTAAAAGCTTGCTTGTTGAACGTGCAGTGTCTGGACGAGTTCTGAAAGCGAGATACATCAACGGACCGATTACTTGTTGATAGTGAAATTGTTTAAATTTTGCTTAGTTTGCTTTAGGTTTGAGGTGTTTCCTCGAACTTTAATTCTACATGGTCTCACATGACGAAAGAATTCTTTAGTTGCATTTTCATTTCTTCAAACAGTGCTTCTGACTTGGCTACAATTATAAAACCACCAACGTAGACAACGACAATTGCTAGCTTTATTGTTTCACTTTGAATACAAATTCAATGACCATAATGCAATGGACAAAATTAATTATTTTTATTTCATAACTTAATTTCATGTTCCTTCGTCGACTTCAGTCCGTATATGGCCTTCTGTGAACGACAAACTTTCTGGCCATTCTTTCACACTTCTGACTGCTGTTCCAAGGATCCCTTACTTTTGCAGGATGTCTTCGAATGCTTCTTCCAAGTAGTCTGGAATTTCCAAACAAAAATATCACGAATGTCTCAGTTCAAGAAGAGTTGGTGGATAATTGAATGGTTTTCTAATGCTAAACAACTCTTGAAGGAAGAAATGACAAGATCAGCAGAAGAAAAAATGGGAAGAATACTTAGACCAATAGAAAACCATGGATAACAAAAATGAAATAATAAAAATTATTGATGAAAGGCGTAAATATAAAAACGCGAGAGATGCAAATGGTAAAGAGCAGTACAGACGCGTGAATAATGCGATAGATAGGAACTGCAAATCAGCCAAAGAGGTGTGGCTACAAGATAAATGCAAAACGGTTGAAGATTTCATGGTGAAAGGGAAAATAGACGCAGCTTATAAGAAAATGAAAGAAATATCCGGCGAGAGGAAAAATATTAGCAAGAACATCAGGAAAGCGGATGAAAAGCCAATTCTGGATAAAGAAGAAAAAGCAGAAAGATAGAAGGAATATCTAGAAGAGCTGTACCACGGAGAAAAAGTATATCATACATTAATAGAAGAAGAGGAGGTGGATGAATAAGATTTGAGGGACAAAATTTAAAGATCAGAGTTTGACAGACCTCCAACAGTAAAGCGTCAGGAATTGATAACATTCCAACGGAGTTGATAAGATCATCGGACGAAGGAGCAATATCATGGCTGTTCAGGATATTTGCAAATACCGCAAGATTTTAGTAAAAACATAATTGTACCGAAGACGACTGTGGCTGATGGATGCGAACAGCACAGGACAATTAGTTTAGTATCCTATGCATGCAGAATATTAACGAAAATATTATATAGGAGGATAAAACAACAAAGAAAATGCGAGATCAATTTGGGACAGGAGTAGCAATATTGACTTTGCGACTAATTTTAGGAGACATGATAAGAAAAAACAGGCCTACCTTCATAGCACTTGATAATGTAAACTGGAACACATGATTAAGGATTTTGAAGAGCACTGGAATAAAATATCGAAAAAGGAGGCTTATACATAACCTCTACAGAAGACAGGCAGCACAATACAAGTTCAAGAAAAGAAAGCAGAAATCAAGAAAGGAGTAAGCCAAGGATGCAGTGTGCGCCCATCCTGTTTAACTTGTACGTAGAACAAGCGATGAAGAAAGTGAAAACGGAGTATGGAAAAGGAATCATACTACAAGGAGAAGAAATGAAAACCCTACGCTTTGCCGATGATATTGTAGTATTAGGGGATGAATTTATTTATGGTAATATAAGTGTGAACATTAGGAAATGGTTGTAAAAAATGTTCGTATGGAGTGTGGCGTTACGTGGGTGCGAAATGTGGACGATAGGAGTTTCTTTCTTTCTCTTTCTCCTAGACTCTACAGTCCTTTGAGGGCCTTGGCCTACCGAGTCGACTGCGGACTGTCCTATTGCATGGCACATTCAGAGTTTGGACGACCATGCCAGGATTCGAACCCGGAACCTCTGGGTTGTGAGGCAGCAACTACACCACAGGAGGTCGGCGGAAACAAAAAGAATAAAAGCCTTTGAAATGTGGTGCTATAGGCGAATGCTGAAAATCAGATGGGTGGATAGAATCACTGACGAGGAAGTTATATACAGCATAGGGGAAGAGCGAACAACATGAAGGACGCTGACTAAGAGAAGGGATAGATTAATAGGCCACGTTTTAAGACATGAGGGTCTTGTAAAATTAACATTAGAGGGAAGTGTGTGGGGTAAGAACAGAAGATGGAGGTCTAGGATGAAATACGCAAAGCAGATTAAGGGGTTGTGCTAGTTAAGAGTTTGAAAAGGCTTGCGCAAGATAGATTAGCATGGAGGATTGCATCAGAGTAATATTAAACTACTACAACTTTTGTTATTAATATAACATTGAATTAAATAATGTAGAATAAGTTCGTATTCTTGTCATTGTTGTACGCTGAATACAATGGAGTCGTACTGTCCTATGACATACCGGTGGCTCTTCAGTGGAAGAAAGAATCACATTTATGGCTAGTATGTAATGTCTTGGACGGGAACATTTTTGGGAATAAGGATTTACTAGCCGGATTTTTAAAGGATAGGATCGTACGAATATTATCCCTGATTCTTTTACTAAACAATATTATCTCTGCTTGATTTTTTTATAAATATTCTTGTCTTTCACAGTCAAAACATATATTTTAACATTTTCATGCTTCGTTTCTGATATGCATGTAGCTTTTTTATTAAGTAACTCATGCACAAATGAGAAGGAATCCACATCAATATTATGTTCTTATTCTCAGTATTAACCTGTAGGATATTATTTCTTACATTATTTAATATTTAATTGTTTCTTGAGCTATCTTTAGGTAGTATACAAAAATTTTGTATTCATGTTTCAGACAGTATTCATTCGCCAATTCTAATGATTTAATCTACGCTGGAGTTGGATGAAGTTTCGCTGTTATAAATTTTTCATCTTCTGTCACACCAATCCCATGGTTGCATAGCCCTGTCCGTATGATTTTCTTTCGCGCTGCCGCACTTCTTAATTGCTTGTTGTACTAATATTTGTCATATATCACTATTCAGCTTGTCCTGTTTATTTATCAACATATGCACACTTATTATAATTTTCCTTAGCTGCCATGGTGGATGCTTTACTAATGAATTTACAATTAATCTTAGTATTTTTACTTTCATTTCATCTAATATTTTTATACTATTAACCACATGTGTATTTATAACACTTGTTATTTTATTTATGCTTTGTGTAGTTACTATGCAATCAGTTATAATCTTTGTATGTAATTCCTTCTTCTATTGGGCCTGGGCCTTCCGGGTCGTTTGCGGACTGTCATCTTGCATGACTGACATATTCCATATTTGGAGTGACACGTGGTCAGCGTATCGATTCTCCAGAAGTCCTAATCCCAGCTTCCGTGACCATGACGCATGCTACGATTCGAACCCTGGACCCCTGGGTTGTGAGGCAGCGACGCTAACCACTAGACCACAGAAGGAAAACTTGTTCTAATGTCCATTCATCCATTTCTCATAATAATCTGCTTACAGGGGTGGTTTAGTGGCAACCTGATATTATTCTCACAGCACTGTTATTTATTACGTCTATTTTTTTCAATATATATCTCGGTGCATTAATATACATATATACCGTAATTTAATTTTAACTTTATATGCTTTTTTAATATCTCTCTATTACACCCCCAATGTTTGCAGCTACCCATTCATTATGTCCAATCTGTTTCTTAAATTGATATAAAGGTTTTCTATATGTTTTCTGAAGCTAATCGTTTTATCCAGGATCATCCCTTATATTCTAATAGAGCGGATACTTTACGTATTAAAAGACAGTGGTACAATCAACTTACTCGGAAGATTATTTTTATCGCTACTGCCGGTAAATGCTTTAATATTATATTTGGTATCCCATCCACTCCTGCTGAACTATTTCTCATCGCTGATAACACATCCTTGACTTCCGTGATATCAATCAAATAATTTATTTCATCTCTATCGCTTGTGTTATCTCCAACTCATTATCTTCTAATCTTACTTCTTTCTATAAGTTCCTTCTCGTAATTACTTTATCTAATAATTTAGCAAAATTATCAACTAATTTATTCACTATTTGGTTATTTTCCGCACATATATTTATCTTTCAGAATGTTCACAATATTTTAACTATTTAACTTCTCCATTTTCTGTATCCAGAATTCTTTAGCTACTATATGAATGCCGCTCGCATTTGTTTTAAATTAATCTTATTGTCCTTGTTCGAAATTTTCGGGTATATCCTTACACCTTTTTTATAAACTTTATAGACTATTGCACATAATTCGTTCCACCACGATTTGTATCTCACGTAGCCTTTATTGTTTATATACATAGGTTTTGATACATTAGTAGCTGCTTTTTTATAGATTATTCTATAAGATCTTCAACTTTAGTGAAACCGACCATAATCCATTAAATTATATTTAAACTATACAGTTTCAATAAACTATTCAGTAATAAAGTTTTGAGGAACTTAATCGTTGCAGGAGTATCTTAATAGAATTTCTGTAACAGCACAAACATCCGAGCCCATGCCTGGAATAAAGATTTTAAGTACTCAGTGACGCTAACTTCACATCCATGATAATTGCGTAATCCTTCATAGGGTTAGATTCGTTTGACGCCATTCGGATTGATACGCTTTATTTACCTTACTTGTTTATGCTTCTTCTGTATATATGTGAATACGCATCACTTTCCAGTAAATACGCCACCCGACTACCACCGGGCTACAAAAACATCTCCGAGGTAGTGTTTCGTATCATCTATTCATTTCTGTCTGAATCGCTGTCCCCCAATAACTCTCGTGCAACATCTTCCGGGTTTCCTGTTTCTGTTGATTGAATTAATTTCTACGCACCAACTGAAGAGGAAAATGATCAAATCAAAGAACATTTTTATGCTCAACTAAAAAGAGTTGTAGACGAGCTACCAACAAGCGATGTTGTCCTTATAATGGACGATTTTAATACAAAAATGCTTACAGAAGTGTGCCGGAAAAACACTTTATATATGCGACAACCCACAGGAACTGTGAATACTTATGTGAATTTGCAGTGGCAAATAGTTTGGCTATAATTATCACGCAATATCAACATCGGAAGTAATTAGATAGGAAATCCATGAGGACGCCAAATATTGACTCCGAACACTTCATATCAAGAACAATCAGGAAACAAGCATTACCAAAAATATATAGGCATAGAAAGAAAAACAATTTACATAACCCCCACAAGATGAAAGAATTTCGATCAATACTGATAATATACCGAATAACCAAAGTGTTCATTATTCCGTCTTGTCATAGATACAATTATATAAAGCTTGGGTATGAGAGGTAATATCTCCACTAGACTAAAACAGTGCTCGCTCATGCAACAACCAAACAATATTTGATTGGAACATTTCAACTACTTTGAACTGAGTCAGTGCAATATGGACTGATCACAAACATGAGTAAAACAAAATACTTAAGAAGCAAGATATCCTAGGAACAATTAAAACAAACGACGATTACATACGCTAAAAGCGTTTAATTACCTAGGATCAATGGTAAATAGTGACACTACAATCGAAAACAGATCAAACAAATAATTACGTTCGGTAATAAAGCTTATTTCACCAACAATTAATTTTTTAAAAGCAAGCTAGCCTCAAAAAATGCAAAATTTATTATATTTTATACAATAATAAGACCAGATGGCACATTTGCATGCGAAACATGGGTATAGAATCCTGCAAGCAATAAAATACGTAGACGGCATTTGGAGGATTAGAAGGACCGATGAATTTTGCTACTTAATAAGAAATCGAAATATTATAAACTTTATCTAATCTCACGAATTCATGTGGTATGGCCATTTACGAGTATATAGGATGCCGGAGGGAAGATTTGTTAAGTGTATATATAAATGGAAACCTTTTGGAACAAGATCGTCAGGAGAACGAGGAGGCGGATGTAATGAACGATCGGAAAAGGATGTGAGTGAACAACTGAACGGGAAAATCAAAATCTGACAGAGTAGAGAAAAATGGTTGCGCAGGCCTTTATTTTCAACAATTGAAGTTGTGGCGCCTGATGAAGAAAAAGAAGTAATGAAATTCACGCGTATTATACACTTTTGTAGGTAATCCGGTTTTCTCGGTCTTGGGACTGAGTAATTCTTTTAGTTGTGTTCTTACCAACTACCGCTTATTCCTTGTGTACGCGATTCTTATTTGTGAGAGTAGCTTCAGTTGGCACCGGCTTCATTTTGGATTCAGGTGGCTCCTGTTCCCAAATGACATCTTTAAATAAGTTTTTTTTATTCGCCAACCTCCGAATATGTGTATAATCGCACATCTCGGCCTTTCGGATCCCATTGTCGAAATGTTTTTGCTTCACTATCGTATCCAACAAATAATTATATTTTAATGCGAATGCCATCGCTCTAAAATCTAACAAATTATTTAAGTTCGGTTTTTCATCAGTCCATGACGTAGACGGAATTTCAAATTTCATGGACAGTGACGTGGCGGCGTTGATTGCTTCGCCCCACAATGACGGGTTGGGTTCCTTGTTCTATCTTCCGCACCGCCCCCCCTTTTCAATTCCCTTCCTATACTATTAAAAAGGAGTTGCCCCCCTCGAAAAAAAACTGCTTCATCAATAAATGTTACGATATATTTATCAGCCACCTAAAGAAACTGTTCGCATTGGTCCACAAACATTGTAACGTATATAAGGGATATATTAATGAATAATCAAGTAATGATAAAATATTATAATAAAAACAATAAAACAATTAACTTTATCAAAAAATCATATTCACTATAATATTTACATTTTTTAATGTTTCGATACTTATGCCGGCACTTATTACGTCAATAAAAACTACATATATATTTACAAAAATAATTTACATTAAAGTAAATCTAACAATTTTAACTCTAATCTCAGGGTCGCATTTCTGGACCTTCTCATAGAGCAAAACGTAAAACGCAAAAATCTAAACAGAAAAATAGCAAAGAGTCACGGGAGGTAATTACCGTGTCGACTTAATGCTGGTTCGTCCCCCCTCCAGATCAAAGCTGCTGACCACTAGTCTTCCCATTTCAGGAAGAATTTCTATATCTTCCCTAGCCACAATTCGAGCCACAGTCATGAATGAGAAGGTTAGCGACATGCAGAATTTCTCACTAAATATCTCGTGCCAGCAAATGGTCCCCTCTACGAATCTCAAAAAAGTTCTGGAAATCTCCTCCAAAATCTGCCTACATCTCTTTCTACAATCGATCTTTAGAATCTGCACCACTCAAATATGTCTCCGCCTACCTTTTTAAAACTTCCTCACCAAAGTGGCAGGGATGGATATCCACCAATAACATATCTGATGGTAATTAGGGAAATACACCAACCGACGACGCCAAATTCTCACAAAGACTGTGAAATTCGGAAACCGCGACGCGGTGTCTGAGCTTTATTGTTCTTTGAGCACAACTGTTGTATCCTCTATTTTGACTCCTTGCCGCCACAACTCGAACAGATGTGTTTGTGCGTCACAACATTTCCAACTTAGTAGTTGAATGGAAGTCGTGTTAACTTTCCCTGCACACATTTCGTACACGGATGTCGTCGCACACTGTACAATTGAGTTCCTACCCTTACTTCAGAGGGCAGAGTATCCGTCTTCATATTCTCAAACGTAATATAACCCTCTTTTCCGATCTGTAAATTAAAGTGCATTATTTATTCACACAATAGCTAAGTATTTGAAATACGCAATGTAAAAACATAAATTTATACACAAAGTAAAGAAATGTGACCATGTCTTAAAACCAAATATTGTGAGTTAGAGAAGAAGTCATATCAATGTATACCTTAAAGAAAAGTTAAAGTTATAATTTTTTATCCGCATATGTTGGAGGAGAATATAAATTGTTTTCCTTGGATCGTAATTCTGAAAAATATGAAATTGCTTAAAACAATTCACAGAATGAAATATAAAAAGTAAACTAATAAAATGCAGTCCACTTCAGTTCACGATTAAACTTCTTAATACTTATTTAAACATTTTCATAGAAAACTCAAATTGCCAAGCATATGTTTCAGCTTATTTATTATGGCAGAATAATGCGAATCTATTTCTGCACCTTCATTTCCATAATTAACTTATTTCTATTTATACTGACGTATAGTGCTTCGGCAAATTTACGTTTCGTTCTAAGTCTATTTCAATACACAATATTACTGTAAAACATAGTCATATAATATATAACGATGTTATATTTACGATCATTGCCTCTTGCCGCCTCAACGATCGGTTGTGAAACGTTTTTAAGAAAACACTTTGACGGTCAATTAGCGGGATCACTACACATCACTGCTCTCAATAATATCAAAGTAGAATTTAAATGTTCAATCCAAAGTCAAGTAAATTACTTAGTCAACGTTCTCCATGTTGTTCGATCTTCCTATATTGTGCTTACAATACCCCGTTACTGATTCTATCGAAGCATATGATTCTCAGCATTCTCCTACAGCACCAAATTTCTATGGCTTCTATTCTTTTCCTTTCTGCAACTCCTACCGTCCACGTTTCGCACACATATAACACCACACTTCATACGAATATTTTTAGCAATTATTTCCGAATATTCACACTTATATTACCCATAAGTAAATTCCTCTTTTTGCGAAAGCCTTCCTTGCCTGTGCTGTCCTACGCTTAATGTCTACTATATTTCTACCATCCCTAGTTATTACTCTTCCCAAGTAGCAGAATTCCTTAACTTCCTTCAAAATATTCCTTCCCAATTAAACTCCCTTTGTTATTCCACTGTTTCCCAAATTATTCTCCATTACCTTGGTTTTTCCCCCATTAATTTGCATGTTGTATTCTTCCTCCAGAACCACGTTCTTACTATTTATTATGGTTTCCAAGCTTTCTTCTGACTCCCTAATACTACAATATTGTCACGTTTCTTAGGGATCGTGAGATTCAATAACACACACACGTACAGGTTATAGGCGTTTAATCAACGGCGAAGTGCTGTACAAAGTTCGTACGGCTTAAGATGACTCCAATTTGGAATCCAGTCCTATTTATACATACATGGAATATTCTAGAAGCAGAACATTCTAGAAACAGAAAATACTAGAAACTAAAGACAAACAATGTAAATAAATTAAACAAGTAAAAATGATTGCGTTGGCTGGGACTCGAACCCGAGTCTCATGTCTGCAGTCCGGCTCGCTACCGCTCTGCCATCACTGCAGGTCTTGAGATGTGGCATTGCTCTCTCCTTTGAAAAAACACCGTCTTGCTGTTAGTTCCGAGCTGCCTTGAGTCCTCTGGAACTCGTTGTTGGCCCGACGTAAGAAGGTCCAGTTCTTTGGCTGGCAGTCGTCATTGCTACGTCTTTGTCCCCGTAAAATTCCGCGTCGTCGTCGGGCCGTGTTTGGTCTTCAACCTCCCTTTGAGCGTCGGGTTCATGGTATGGCTTCTTCCTCAGTACGTGGACGGTGTCGCGGCTCTTTCTGCGTCTCGAATTAGGACCATAATCCTCGACCTCATATGTGACGTCGGATAAACGTTTTAGCACACGGTACGGACCAAAGTACCGTTTGAGGAGCTTTTCTGAGAGGCCGACTTTGCGAATGGGAGTAAAGATCCAGACTAGATCCCCTGGCTGGTACAAAACTGGACAATGTCTTGCGTCGTATAGTAGTCGGTCCTTCTCTTGAGCTCGGAGCGTACGTATTCGGGCTAGTTGTCGGGATCTTCGGCCCTCGTTACTAAGTGACCAATGTAAGGGTCATTCACATCGTCGGGATTGAAAGGTAATATCGTGTCCATTGTCGTTTCTGCCTCGCGACCGTGAACCAGGAGAAATGGTGTGAATCCCGTTGTTTCTTGCTTAGCGGTGTGTTAGGCGAACGTCACGAATGGAAGTACGGCGTCCCAGTTCTTCTGATAGACGTCGGTGTACATGGACAACATGTCGGCCAATGTTTTGTTTAACCTCTCGGTAAGCACGTTTGTTTGAGGATGGTAAGCAGTCGTCATTCGGTGCGTTATTCCACACAGTCTATTGACCTCATGTATTAGTCTAGACTGAAATACCATCCCCCGGTCTATGATTATGGTTCTTGGAGCTCCATGCCTAAGTATTATTTCTTCAACGACGAAGGTGGCGATCTCGGAAACTTCCGCCGATGTTACGGCTTTTGTGACGGCAAACCGAGTTAAGTAATCGGTGCAGACAATAATCTACTTGTTTCCCCGGGATTATGTGGGAAATCTTCCGAGCAGGTCAATTTCGATGCGTTGAAATGGTGCGTCGGCCGGAGGAATAGGCAGTAGTCGCCCAGGTGGTCGTTGGGGAATCGTCTTTCTTCTCTGACACTCTCTGCAGTGGCTTACACAGTGTCTGACGTCTTTAAGTTGTCGCGGCCAATAAAATCGCCAACGGATTCTGTCATACGTCCTGACGACTCCTAGATGACCAGCGGTGGGTGCGTCGTGGAACTCCCGCAGAATTTCTAGACGCAGTTGCTTGGGGATGACTACCAACCATCTTCTTCCCAACGAGTCGTAATTCTTCTTGTGTAGTACGTCATTAATTATTTCGTAGTCCCCTTTCACACCTTGGGAAGAGTTCAAAGCTAGTATTATCTCATTCAGCTTCGGATCCTTTCTCTGTTCCACAGAAATATTTGTCAAAGAGTTAAGACAATCCAGGATCTCACTCTTCGGTTCTTCGTCGTCGACAAGGTTTCAGGAGATCCAGTCTGCTTCCTGATGTTTTCGTCCACTCTTGTACTTTATCATGACATCGTATTCCTGAAGTCGTAAAGCCTACCTAGCGAGTCGTTCAGAAGGATCCTTGAGTCCGGTTAGCCAGCAGAGGGAATGGTGATCTGCCACAACCGTGAACGGTTTGCCAAAGAGATACGGCCGGAATTTATTTATGGCCCAAACAACAGCAAGGCATTCTCTCTCTGTCGTCGAATAATTCCCCTCTTCTTTGCTAAGTGTTCTCGACGCGTTGGCTATGACCTTCTCTTTTTTGCCGAATATCTGAACGAGCACAGCACCAAGTCCGTGGCCGCTGGCGTCAGTATGCAATTCAGTCGGTGCATTTCGGTCGAACAACCCCAGAGCGGGGTCGGAAACAAGGGCTCGTAGCAGCGTGTCGAAAGACTCCTGTTGTTCTCTGCTCCAGATAAATTTGGCGTCTCCTTGCAACAGTTTGTGTAGTGGCCGTGCCTTTCCACTAAAGTATCGGACAAAACGCCTATAATAAGAACAGAGCCCAAGAAAACTCTTGACGTCGTGTAGATTTCTTGACCGGGGAAAGTTTGTTATCGACCTGACTTTCTCCGGGTCTGGTCGTACTCCTTCCCGTGAGACTTTGCACCAAATAGGCACTTCTTTGGATTCAGTCTCAGCCCTGCTGTCCTCAGACACT
The DNA here is from genome assembly GCA_034510155.1 of Eucriotettix oculatus. Taxonomy (NCBI): domain Eukaryota; kingdom Metazoa; phylum Arthropoda; class Insecta; order Orthoptera; family Tetrigidae; genus Eucriotettix; species Eucriotettix oculatus. The sequence goes on from CM067378.1 coordinate 4,422,631, forward strand.
CGAGAACAGTTCGCAGTCTATGCAGATGTTCGCTGAACGTTTCCGAGAAAACTATTATGTCGTCCAAATAGCAGAGGCACATGATCCATTTCAAGTGGCGCAGCAAGTTGTCCATCATTCGTTCGAATGTTGCTGGTGCATTACACAACCCAAACGGCATAACTTTGAATTCGTAGAGTCCGTCTGGTGTAATGAAAGCGGTTTTCTCTCGATCGGCTTCGTCCACTTCTATCTGCCAATACCCCGAGTGCAAGTCCATGATGGAGAAAAACTTTGCCCCATTTAGACAATCCAGTGTATCGTCAATTCTTGGTAGTGGATAAACGTCCTTCTTCGTGATCTTGTTAAGTCTCCTATAGTCGACGCAGAATCGCCAGGTTCCATCATTCTTTGTGACTAGTACGACGGGTGATGACCACGGGCTCTGTGATGGTTGGACGATTCCCCGGCCAAGCATCTTATCCACTTGTTCTTGAATAATGCGTCGTTCTGCTGGTGATACTCTGTACGCCCTCTGACTGATAGGTGAGTAACTTCCTGTATTAATTTTATGTTTAACCTTCACAGTGGTTGATTTTTCCCTGATCACTGCGTCGAAGCACGAAGAATATTTCTGAAGCAATTCAAGAAATTTCGTCTGCTGATCTATGGTTAACTGCGGCGCCTGTAACTTATGAAACTCGAATTCGTTATTTTTCGTCACTCTAGGAAGTCTGCGGCTGGGTGGATTTTCTTCTATGACAGTCAGATGTTGTTGTGTTATTAGCTCAGCCCTTGCTAAGCACATATGTCTCGGAAGAAACTGAGGTTCTTTCTGCCCATTAACTACCCATAAATCTCCAGTGCCATTCTTGAACGATATGACCAACGCAGGAATAATGACTTGTTTTAATTTCTTCTTCGCTTCAATTATTAGATCTACGTGGCCATTTAACTTAGGGCACGTGACTGTAACCTTGGTAGCACTCGACGCAGGAATGGTCACATCGTCGAGAACAAATAACCGCCACGAATCCTTATTTCCTATTTCTTCGGAAGCTTGTAATTCGACGGAGGATTTTCTTCTTCCGCGGCCTCACCTCCAGGGAAGGTCACGTCATATAGTTTTCCAGGTTACGTCGGCTAGGGGAGCGACCGAATGGCGACGGAGATCTGGAGCGACGTGAGGCGGGATGCGGCGACGATGACCTGTATCTTCCTCGAAAATACTCTGTCTGTTCAGCATCGTCATATTGGCGTCCATGGTCATATGCATCCTGTCCTCGCCTAGTTCTTGCTTCAGCGAATACACGTCTCCTGTCCTTGCAGTATCTAACTACATGTCCAGGACCGCCACAATGGAAACACACAGGTCTATTATCCCGTGTCCTCCAGACGTCTGTCTTCCTTGGTGCGTAGGTTGCCTCTTCCTCCCGTGCAACTACTTTCGCATAGGTCGGCTTCCGCTTCGGAACGACCTTTCGCCGGAAGGACGTCGGGGTGGAGATTGGCGCCAAAACGCTTTCCACTTCCTCCCGGATGGCCTCTTGGATGGCCGCTGGTTCTGCCACGTCGTCTCTAAGGAATAGAGCACGCTGAATCTCTTCCCTTACTATCTGTCGAACGAGAGACGACAAATCATTCGCCTCTCCTACTGAGGCAATCGGCACAACGTTGGGAAGCCTCTCGAACCTTCGTCGAATTCATTTTTGGTTCATCTCTTCGATGAACTGGCAGTGCTTTACAAACTCGTCCGTCGATTTTACGTCCTTTAGTAGGAGGGCCTGATATAAGTCCTCCGCGACACCTTTCATTAGATGTGCCAGTTTTTCATCTTCCCCCATGTTTGGGTTTACCGTTCGGCACAATGCGAGAACGTTTTGGATGTACGACTGAGCGTTCTCGCCACTTTTCTGAGCCCTGTATTATAACTCTTCTGTGGCCTTCCGAACATGACGCTCAGAATCGCCAAATGCATTCTGTATCTCGGCCTTGAAAGTTTCACAGCTGGTCAGCTTTTCTTGAACATTTTCGAACCACTGTCTTGCGGTTCCGTCCAAATAAAAGTATGCATTGGCAAGGCAAACCGTGTCGTCCCACTTATTGAATTTGGCGACCCTTGAGCCATCTGCCTGGGTCTTGTCCGGCGTCTACTGTGAAGATGGCCAGGGTTCCTTATCTGCTGCTGAACAGCAGCATAGGCCGGTGAGCTCCTTTCCTGGCGATCCATCAAAGTACTTGTTGGTTTTGTGTATGGTACGTACTCCGGATTCAAGCCTTGGAGTCTCCTGCTTAGTCGAGGTCTAATGGGAGCCACTGTGTGTTATGTTTAGATGTACCCGGCGCCTCCACCAAAAATGCCACGTTTCTTAGAGATCGTGAGATTCAATAACACACACACGTAGAGGTTATAGGCGTTTAATCAAGGCGAAGTGCTGTACAAAGTTCGTACGGCTTAAGACTGACTCCGATTTGGAATCCAGTCCTATTTATACATACATGGAATATTCTAGAAGAATAACATTCTAGAAACAGAAAATACTAGAAACTAAAGACAAACAATGTAAATAAATTAAACAAGTAAAAATGGTTGCGTCGGCTGGGACTCGAACCCGAGTCTACGTGTCTGCAGTCCGGCTCTCTTGAGATGTGCCAATATCATCTGAAAACCGTAGGGTTATTTATTCTCCTTGCAGTTTAATTCCTTCTCCATATTCCGTTTTAACTTTCTTCATCGCCTGTTCTATATATAAGTTAAAGAGCACGGCTGACAAACAGCATCCTTGGCTTACGCCTTACATGATTTCAGCTTCCTTTTCTTCATCTTAATTTGTAATTAGTGCTTCCTGTATTCTGTATTCTCTCTCGATACTGTATTCCTATCCTCTTCAAAATTGGTAATAGTGTGTTCTAGTTGTTTTCTAAATCTACAAATGCCATGAACGTAAGCCTGTTTTTCTTATTCTGTCTTTCAAAATTAGAGGCAAAGTCAATATTGTTTCTCTTGAACCTACATTCTTCCGAAAACTATATTTATCTTCTACTAACTCGAATTCTATTTATCGTTCCATCCTTCTATAAACTATTTTCGTTAATATTTTGTATGCAAGAGATACTAAACTAATTGTCCTGTGCTATTCGTATCTATAAGCCCCTGTCTTCTTCTGTATGGGTATAGTTATGTTTTCAGTAAAATATTCTGGTATTCTTCCTGTTTCGTAGATTTCTGAAACTATCCTGAACAACCATGATATTGCTTCTTCGCTCCACGGGAATGTTATAATTTCTATCAGCACCGTATCAAATTCCGACCTTTACATTTTGTCCCCCAGCTCATCATCCACCTCCTCCTTTCTTGTATTACTGACTGATCTAGATCTACACCGTGATAGAGCACTTCTAGAAATACCTTCCTACTTTATCAAGAATTGGCTTCCCATGGAACTCTTGATTTTTTTAGTTTATATTATTCATCTCTCCGAATGTTTCTTTGATTTTACCTATAAGGTACGTCCATTTTCACTTTCATCATGAAATCTTCAATCAGTTTCCATTTCTCTTTGAGCCAAGCATCTTTGGCTGCTTTGCACTTCATATATATCTCATTCTTCAAGCGTCTATCCTGATATTTCCCATTTTTATATCTCGCGTTTTTATTTACGCATTTCATCAAAAAAAAATTATTTCTTACGTTATATTGGTCTGAGCTATTCTTCCTATCTTTTCGTTGGCTGCTCTAGTTATTTCTTTCTTCAAGAGTGCCCATTTCTCTTCTATATTGTTCCTTTCTGTATTAATCTACTTTTTCTAATTCCCAATTTTTAAAAATTTCTTTCTTCATTTTATTCATTTTCAGCATTCATTTTATATTCAGCAGATTATGGTCGGAATTAACACCTGCTCGTGGGTAGGTTTTGCAGTCTAGCACCTCCATTTCACCATTATATTACTGCGTTCCAATAACAATCTGTCAAATAGTCGGGACTGTAAATGTTTAGTCCCCTCAGTCGTTATTTCCCTTCTCCACGTTCTCACCCCGAACGTCCGTACCAAAAAACTTTCTATGTTCAGTGTACAAGTTTTTGTTTTCCTGCCCTCACGGCCATCAGCCCCGTTTTCTTGGAGAACCACCACCTTAAGATTTCCCGCGCTTTCTCTATTTCTCTGGTGTTTAGCCTCCCAAGCAAAAAACTGTTTAATGAACTAAATTAATTAAAACTAAATACACGCGCAACACGAGTAATCCCCGGCCAGAGATCCGAATGAGGGACTATTTTACCTCCGGAATAGGCTTTCGTCATCTTATTGCTATGCATTGTACGCGGACTGTAGTTTCCCCTTTCTTTCAGCCATGCAACAGTGACACAACTGTTAAAGCTGTTCCAACCATGCTTGTTTTTTCCCCGTGCCCCAAGTCGGTAAAAGTGAGGCCTGTTGCTCCTCACCCACTTCGCAACCCGGGGAGACGTCCGATGGAGGACTAGCATCCCCTCATGCATACCAACATTACCACATATTGATAAACATAAAGGTTTAAAAATTATTTATAATTTTGAACAAAGAAATATCTATGTGAAGAAGTATGTGAAGTTGTTCTTGAATGAAGTGGAAAACTTTCGTTTCAACATCCTATCACTGTTAAGTGGAATAAACCCAATATTCACGTTTTCTCTTTTTCGTTCTTCTTTTCCTTAATTTTAAAGTAAATTGTTCTCCAAAATTTGTGGATGAAAATGATATATTTTTAATTGTCTTTGAGAATTATGTTCACATAACTTTATATCCAACTCCAAATACTGATTTCAAAATATGGTCACTTTTCTTAATCTTATGTATAAATTTATGTTTACGTTACATATTTGAAAATACTAAGTTATTGTGTAAATAAATAAGCCACTTTACATCTCCTTTGTTGCATTAAGATAGATTTTATGGGGTTCAAACAGCGCATTTTTTTACACAGTCCCTTATTGTGGAACCAGCGACTTTGTCCTAAAGGAGTGAGGAAAACAATCACTCTCCGAGCCCTGCTATTGCTCTTTATCTATTTTATCGTGCTCTTTGGTCGTTCCCTCGGCTCTCACATTTGTCAACACCTGACGAAAGCCACAAGGATATTTATTTAATCACTACTTAAAATTCGTATTTTGCCTACATCTTTCTATAATTTGTAGAAATACAGAACTGTCAGACGCTACCATACGTATGCCACTATAATGAATCCAGTGTGTTTTATGGAATTTGAAGTCCAAATTAAATGAGCCAAGAATAATAACAAAATTTTTAAAAATGAATTAAAAGAATGGACTATCTCTTTTCTTTGTGAAGCTATTGACGTATAGGTAGGTTCATTACAAAATCCAAAATAATTGACCTTATTATGATATCAATATGGAATAATAACTTATTTTACTTATGAAGATAGTCGATGTACAATATTGTTCATTTTAATGAATCACAACTTAAAACCGTATTCTACATCGCCTTTAAATTATATTTGTTAATAGATTGAATAAGTTTAACTCGGAATTAGGAACAAAATGTTTGTTAATGTGAAATTTATTTGCGCAAAATTACTATCTAATATAGTGATGTAAAGCGCAAAAATATTCATTCGGCAAATAATTATATTCAATCACATATTTATATTATCCTTATTCATAATTTTTTATTTCAAATATTGAAGTGCCATGGCATTCAAGTTATCAGAATTTTGGCACCGAAGTTTTTTAAATTTATTGAATGAAGTGCTCGTTATCTATCTATATCGATAGCTGCTATTATTATTTTGAATTTTAAGTGTACTTGTAGATGTTACTGTAATTGTGAGTAATAACTTTTAGCTTCCCAGGGTGATAGTAATAATATTGACAGTACACGTGATTAAGGCAATTACGACGCAGATTAATATTATTCCTTAAATATAAAAGAAGCCTTTATGACGGTTATTATCATTAATATTTTGTATTATTAGTAATGCAGAAGTTTTAATTTTAGTAAAATATTTATTGCTATGAATTTTTAAGTTCTTTAAGACTTTTACCGGACTGATTATTATTGTTTCTTCTTCCAGTTTAAAATAATTTGGGATAAATCCAACACGAGTAAGAACTTGTGAGATGGGAGAAATGTTTAAGCTGAGATGTAAACGAAACGTAGACCACACGTGTGCGTTGTGCGTTGCGCGTTGCGTGTTGCAGGATGTGAGTGACGCTGCGGCTGCGGCTTCGGATGATGTGTTTATGATTCTTCTCTGTAGGGAAGTGACCGCAGAAACCGCACAGTTATCTAATATGGCAACCTCCGCATATGACAACCTGCACAAGTCTGCAATCTTTGGAGCAGTGAGGATTTCGTATAGCACACTGATATTGACAAACTATAACATTCTTCTGTAAATAATAACCATTAAAAAAAGCGGATTTTGACATTATGTATAGACATCAATTCAAAACAAATTTTGGCTTGTAGCATTGTAAATGATGTATCACATAACAGTATTGGAAAGATTTTTTAATTTATACGGCGAACACAATCGGATTAAAATTGCACGCCATTTCATAAATTTAATTTTGAAAGAATAATAAATAAATACACTCCCAATTTTATTAAGACTCCATGCATGAAGGGACAAGAAACCACAAATTCTGAACTGTCCGAACCTATTGAAATAACTTCCGACGTGCCTCATTAAAGTGTTAGAACGTCTTTAATGTGGCACACACACACACTATATATATATATATATATATATATATATATAATGTACAGAATATATCGAATCAGTTCCCTCAGTCAGACCAGTAAATGAAGAAAGAGAAGGATAAAGTAGTAGAAAATTGTCTATAGAGAGAGATAATGAGGAGGAAGAGAGGAATGATGAGGAAACAGATGACATGGAACCACCAACAATCAAAGAAATAAGAGAATTATAAAACAATTGAATAATAAAGCCCCAGGGAATGACCTGATAACGAAAGAGGTGTTAAAATATGGAGAAGTACATGTGATAATTAAAAAGGCATGGGGAAACATAAAATGCTGGAGGAATGGACATTAGCAAATATATGCCCCATACATGAGAAAAGATCACGTTTGTAATGTAAGAACTATCGAGGCATATTATTAATGAGTGGTGTACAAAATCCTAGCTACAGTTATAACAAAGAGAGTTAGTAGTAGAGCAGAAACAATTATAGGGGAGTACCAAGCTAATTTAAGACCTGGAATATGAGAATGACCCTGGAAAAGACATATGAATACAATGTTCGGCTGGGATATTTTTTAATAGATTTTAAATAACCCTGACAAATAAAAGCGATCGACATTTTGATTTCAATTTCCCACTGAAGCTAATAAAACTGTCCAATATGACATTGGAGAACAGTAGAAGTCAGGTAAAAGTGCAGGGATGTATGTCGAGATCATTGATATTTGTGCTATTCAATCAAGTGCTGGAAAAGGCGGTAAGATCAATAAAAACGAACCCGAGTGGTAATATTTACAATAGATTGGTCCAGATGATGTGGTTATAACTGCTAGAAGTAACGAGGCAGTTCGCACTGCCTTGAAGAAATTAAAACACGCAGCTGAGTATTTCGATTTGGAGATAAATATATGGTAACGAAGAGAAGAGAAAGGAACACAGAATATCTTCAAGTCAAATACAAATAAAAAAAGATTAAACCTTTGAAACAGTACATAGCTTCTTGGGAAAATAAAATTGAGACAGATATTTGAAATCGTATTAAGGCTGCCAACAGATCATATAGAGCACTATATCGCCTTTTGAGGAATCAAAAACTTAAGAAGTAAACTAAAACTGAGTCTCTACGAAACAATTATTAAACCAGTACTTATGTATGAGAGTGAGGCATGGGTACTGACTGAGGCCACAGGGAGGAGATTGAACGTGTGAGGAAGATAGTTGGACCTATGAAGGAAGGAGATGAATGGAGCCGGATTTGGTGGCTTCAGTCCAAATGACAAGAATTGGATTGCTGGGGCTCGTACAAGGATGGGGAATGGATGACATGGATGGAACATGTGTAGACGTACTCACGACCCTCACGACTAAAGATCTGCAAGGTTCTTAATGGACCGTAGAGCCATGGAGTAAGTAGTAACCTATTTGTGAGCCTATATACACTCCAATATAAATCTCCATAGGGTAATTAAATAACCCAAGCACGTTGATGTTCTTCAATCAGATCTAAAATAAATATTTAACTGGTTTTTCAAAAATAAAATGAAAATAAATCCTATTACGATTTTCAAGTATGAGCCGATTTGACCTTGAAGCACTAAACTTTGTATGAATTTTTACGTCCAAATCGGCTTAATCAATTCAACAAAATTTGGACACGTTGACACATATTATTGTTCACGCAGCAAAAGTAAGGCTTTGTTAAGTGTATAGTGAGACGATGTGGCAACATTTGTTTGACACTATTTCTCTACTCTCAATCGCTGAGCACCAGAACAGCTCCCATTTGATAAGCATCACGAGGAAATAATTAATACAAATATCCAACGTCTGGGTATAACATTGCACAAGGCCTACAATGCACGTGGGGAAAAAGTAATTTCAATGTAAAGTAAGAACTGAACTTCGTACACATGGGTTTATGGAAAAGATCTTTTCTTACAGAACTTAAGTTCTATGTAAATTAATTAGAATTAACGACCCGTATAGCAGGCACCTAAAAATTTAAACCTTAAACTAAATTGACGTTTTGACGAACACCTCTGACCATTTTCAATATTTGAGGTAAAGGTAAAAAGTAATACAATTCAAAAAATAGCCAAAAGATAAAATTAATAAAAACAATTCAATAATCCATCATATAATTTATTTAATTGAGAAGTACGTTAGGTTTAATATATAACATTTTATGTATTAAACCTTTATTAAAATTAATTTCCTCAATCAAAATAGCAGTATTATCAAACTTAGACTAGTGATTCTGTTCCATAAAATGTTTTGTAGTTTAGTGAATGTTCATAAGAAGGAATGTTCGATCTAATCTAGCGTGTGGGGCAGTCATGATGTTCGGATGTTTTTGATGATTCTTAAATTTTAATATTTAACGTTTTGAAAACAACACCAACGTCGTAATTATAAAATTTTTGAACCTTACGTTTGCAATGTAAGGTAAACCTAAAAAACTTATTTTTCTGTCATTAAACGTTTTTATTCTTGAATTGTTGCTTGAGTATTTGACTTAATAAAATGCAATTTCAATAAAATTAGTCGTGTAAGAATTAAGTAAAAAATATTAGTAACTCTATTTAGATTCTAATTTTTGTACATGTAAGGTAAAAAGTTGATGATCTCACTTACCAGATTGTATATTACAGGTTTAGTAAAGTGCATAAAACTATTAGTATTTCTTTAATTTGTAATGTTTTAATGGGGCATATTATTATACTTTAAATTAATAGAGCAGGGTGAATTAATAATACAGAAGTTTAAAATTTTGTAATACATTTAACAAAAATAAAAAATATGCATTTTAATTACGAATTTAGAATTAAAATTAAATAATAACAAAAAAATGATTACTTTTCTCAAGGAATGGTGGGCTCAAACACCTGGTATTTATTATTTTGAACATTAATTGTTGGTGACCATGATCACTGTGACATTTTAGTTGTCGGTTTTGACGGTTTTATATTTTTATTTGTACGTTGCCATCGATAACACCGGAAAACTCGTAGATGGATCTTCACCGGAACTATTGAAGGCATTGAAGCAGCAAACCTTTTGGAATTGGATGGCTGAAATCTGGTTGAACATGTCTCTGCTATCATTAGGTTTTCCTCGTCCGCTCAACAATTTATCCAACTTTCTGAAATTTAGAGTTAACTAACTTTATGGACAACTGCCCTGACTTAAATATTACCAACCGCTTCAACTACTGTCTTCTAAATCCTATTAACCACTTCTGAAGAAATGCTCTCTTGGAAATTCCCTTAACCACTCACTACAATGTTAACCATAACTGCTCTTTCTGAATTTTTTAGCCCAACACCCCAACTACTTAGCAACAAGTAAACAACCACTTAAATTAACCAAAACTGCTTCCCCAATATTTTTCACCTCGGATCTCCCGTCCCGATGCAAATTGCCCACGACTTTAGCCAATAAGAAGTCACCTCAGATTTTTGAGTTCTCAATACTGGGTTCACGAATCTTGTTCAAAGTCGAAAAACCTCACGCAACAGGTTATTGAACTCTCTGTGTCAAAATTTTGAGAGCGAAGCTTATCCTCTCGACAGATTAACAATCCTGGCTGGGTCAACCATGGCTTTTCTCAACCACTCAAAGGTGTGGTTACGACAGGCCTCCGCTAATCACGAGCAACGACTCCATGAGTTCCGCAGCTCGGAAAATGTATATCAACATATGTAATTAAAATGAAATCCCAGTGTACGTAAGAACGAAACATTTGAAAAGTTAAAGGAAAATCCTATTTTAGTTGGCGACGGTCTGACGTGATGTAGGATCAGTCAGAATCAGACGAACGGTGCCTGATTAACGCCAGGTCTTAGGAAAGTTACAAAGTCATCTATATGGGTGAAAATCCCTCTTTTACACACGCAGGAGTAACGTGGGATAGAAAAAATTCACAGAGATTGGCGACAACCGTTCACGTGATTAAAATTCTACGCCAGTGGAATAGTGAATTTTTTCCTAGCTGTAATCTGTTCGAAGGAGGAAGGAGTAGGGGGAGGAGAAGTAGAAGGTGTGCTTAATTAATCAGTTGAAAAGTAAACTTCGGAGGAAGAATTCGGAGAGATGAACTTACGATCAGCTGATATTGAGATTTAGAAGATGTTTCTGTCCGATCCATTGTGGAGACGTTTGGGAGAATTTAATATCCATGATTGATGTTCGACCTCCAAAGAAACAATATTTGGCAAAGTCTAGCTATTCAGGTAACCCCTACAAGTAAATGATCGGTGGTTAATTTACCCGGAAACAACGAGAACGCGTCTTCAGTAGAGGAGTACTCTTTTCAAACGACCTTCAACATGTATTTACGCAGTACAAACTTGCCGAATTCTGTAAGAAAAGGGGACGTCTAGCTCATCCATAATGCAGAACCCGAATTAACAGGTGTGTGAATGTTTGCGAGGGGACGCAGATAACCAACATCATTTGTGTCCACCGATAGGTCACACACACATAAAATTTACACCTCCGTTCCAGGAAGCGTAAAAATCAACCTCAAACGATTGTCCAAATCTGTTTAAGCCTAGTATGTACTTGGATTCATTGGTGCATACTCTTTGTCGCGCAACTGAGTGAAGCTGAGTCTGTGACTCTCAGCGACATGGAGTATGTGAATCACGAGGGTTGCGGGTTGTATTTCGCAGGGGTTTTGAGTCGCCCGAAATGGCACTCATTGTCGCCGAACATTCGTAAGTGCGGACGTGAATCTGACCCTCGGCTGCCCTTGTTGTTGTGGCATTCAGTCCTAAGACTGGTCCGATGCAACCCTCCATTCTAAATTAACTTGTGCAAACCTTTTCATTTTTGCAGAACTAGCACATCCCTCATCATGTCTATCCTTGGCTTGCCTCTTCTGTTCTTACCCTACACATTTCCTTCCAATGCTAATTTTACAAGACCCTCATGTCTTAAAACGTGGCCTATTAATCTATCCCTTTTCTTGGTCAACGTCCTCCATGTTGTTCCCTCTTCCCCTATTCTGTTTAGAACTTCCTCGTTACTGATTCTATCCCCCATCTGATTTTCAGCATTCTCCTATATTATTTTTTTCCTTTCTGCAACTCCTATCATCCTCGTTTCGCACCCATATAACGCCACGCTCCATATCAACATTTCTAGCAACGATTTCCTAATATTCACACTTATATTACCCGTAAGGAAATTCCTCGTTTTCGCGAAAGCCTTCTTTGACTGTGCTATCCTACTGTTTATGTCTACTGTACTTCTACCATCCTTTTATTGTTTGCTGTTCTCCTATTTTGCTTAGAATCTCGTATTCCTTCCATGTATTTTTCATTTTTTCTATTTAATTTAAAACCTTGAAATTAATTAGGAACCTGAAGCAATGTCTATGGAACTTCTCCTTGGACGTATACAAAGATAGAGGTAAGAAAGGATAAGTTAGCAAAGAAATCTGACGTGACGATTTTAGAAATTGGTTAAAAATTCCATACCTTTAAAATGTAATTAATTAATTTTGTTTTGTTTACCTATACTTTTAATTTACTTATTTTTCTCATCTATATTCATGTTTGTTCTGTTGATTATTTTAATTACCTAATAAGTAACCATTATTATTCAGCACAATAAGTGTTGTAATAATTAGATTAGTAAGTAATTATTTAGCATTAATAAACTTTATTTAATAAAAAGCACTAATTATTTTCTTACTTATCCTTATGTACGTCATCTGAGCAATGATGATGGCCTTACAGACTTCAGGGATGAAATCGGATATAATGTGAAGATATATTGAAGGCTTGTTACTAAATCCTCACTGGCGAGAAAGCGGACAATGATTGCCAGAAAACTGTCTGCCTGAAGCGAGTCTCTTTCTTGCCTAGAAACATGAGGCCCAACCGTTTACAGTAATGCTCGATATCTACTGGTTAGTGTCATACTTAGAAACCTATTGCGTCCTCCATTTTTAGTGTGACTAGGAGGAGATTGCAGTGTTTATTGCAATCTTTGTACAGTTCACGAATCCACCACTGTTGTTTTGTTTTTCTCGGTATAGCGATTGATATACTAAAAGTGCCAGTTGCCTTGAACACATGTTGATGGACTGAATGCAGCAGCGCGCATGAAGTGTGCACGTGATTTCTTGCTTTGGATCGAACAGGAGCTCAGGGCTAAGGAAAGACATGCTATTGGTTGAAAAGAACCATGTAAGATGGGGTAAACTTTAAGCGTATGGGAAGTCGGTGGCGGAACGCGAGGTAGAGCGAAAGTGATTCGTTTACTTCGGTAATCGACAAAACCAGGAATTGAAATGGTGATACGCCGAAGCAAAGGCAAGAGCTTTACCAATTTAACTCATTTTCTTCATGAGGACGAACATCGTTTGTTGGCGTTTCCAGCGATTTGGCAGAAGTATGTTGGAGTTGTGTGTTGATAGTGTATTAACCACGCCCTGTTTTACTTTCTCTCATGGTTCTGATAAATGGTGTGTTATTTTCTAAAATCTTTAGGTATTTATCTTGTTGCAAAAGTACGTGGCGTCCTTCATTTAGAATCTCTTGTTTCATAAATTAACATGAGAAAAAGTAACCATCGTAATTGTAATTGTCATTTAAGAGTAATGTAAAGTTAATGTACATAAATTTATCTTGTCAATGGATTCACATTTCTTTGAGATAGAAACCATTTTTTACCATTTAAATGGAATAAACCTGTAATTTATTACATTATATTGCCACATTTGAGATAACTCAAGGAGCTGACGCTGTTGTCTAGGGGTTAAGACGCTGCTCTGCGGTCCGGTAGGCCAAGGATCGATTCCCGTCACCCTCTTGTGTTTTTAATCACTTTTCACTACTTCGTTTAATTTGTTCCCGATTGTTCTTTGTTAACAATGAGTGTTACATCATTTCCTGTTCTATATCTATATAAGGCTGTGTTCTACCATGCAGAGGTGTGAGCGAGCATCGGGTCACACTTTGTATAGCCTTGTATATAATAAATGAACGTGTTCTACAATTAACCTGATTCTTTATTCATTATTCCAACTTTTCGATTTCTACGTGACATTTTTGGTGGAGGCGCCAGGTAGAAATACTTCCAGTTCATCGTGGCTCCTATTCAGAAGCGCACGTTCCACACACTAGACAAGAAATATCTGGTAATCAGATAGCAAACACGTCGAGTGCTACTGAAATAATGGCTACGTGCACACCCATCACCATTCCCGTATATCAGACCACTAGGAATCCAACCATTTTCTCCAGAGATGCTAATGAAGATCCAGTGAAATGGTTAAAAGAGTTTGACATTTCTTGTTCTGTGCCTATATAAAGCTGTGATATGCTATGCAACTGTAAGAAATCTAATTTTAAATCAATACAAAATCTAGGCCAAATTGACGATACGCAAACAAAATTAATGGCTAATATAACATCTAGATAAAACTCCAATAATTTCCCATAAAAATGTATATGTATATAAATCCCAAACCCACAACCTAACGTGACCGCAAAACCAAACCTAAAAAAAAATAACGAATTCTAAAAGAGCCCAGCCATCTCTCATCATACATTTAGGCACGTCAGGGAAACAGTTAAAAAAATGTCATACAAAGTCGTGGGCAACAGCCCAAAACTTAAATTTTAAATGAGGTACGCCCTCACACGAAAACAGCAGCAGCGGGCAGTTGACTTGTGAGCGAGCATCGGGTCACATCGTGTATAACTTGTATGACTAAATAAACGTGTTCTACAAATAACCTGATTCATTATTCCAACGTTCCGATTTCTACGTGACATTTTTGGTGGAGGCGCCGGGTAGAAATACTTCCAGTTCATCGTGGCTCCTATTCAGGCAAGAAAAAGCCGTCGTCTGCAAGGACTCAAACCGCGGCACGTTCCATACACCAGACAAGAAATATCTGGTAATCAGATAGCAAACACGTCAAGTGCTACTGAAATAATGGCTACGTGCGCACCCATCACCATTCCCGTATATCAGACCACTAGGAATCCAACCATCTTCTCCGGAGAGGCTAATGAAGATCCAGTGAAATGGTTAAAAGAGTTTGAGCGCGTGGCGAAGTACAACAGATGGGACGATATGATGTGTTTGGCAAACGCCTACTTCTTCCTCAGTGCCACTGCTAGGCAATGGTTTGAAAATAGCGAACACGAAATTACATCATGGGAAGCATTCCAAGGCGCTTTAAAGGCTACATTCGGGGACCAGCTGAAATTGCGTAGACGGGCCGAAGAGGAATTAAAAATCCGGGCGCAAAAACAACATGAGAGCACCCAGTCATACATCCAAGACGTATTGGGATTGTGTCATCGCGTTGATCCGAGAATGACGGAGGAAGATAAAGTAGCGCATCTGATGAAAGGTGTAGCTGAAAACATTTATCAGGCGCTGCTTACGAAGAAGATCACCACGCCAAAGGATTTCATTCAATGGTGTCACCATGTAGAAGCTTCACACCAGAAGAGAATTGCTCCTAAACGATTTGAGCGCCTACCAAATGTGGCGTCAGTAGCAATGATGGAGGAGCAACAAGACTTAAGCTCTCTCATTCGCCAGATCGTGAGGGAAGAAATCAGAAAAGTGATGATGCCATCAGCAATTGACCCTCAGGAGCACTACATAGAGAATATAGTCCGCAATGAGGTGCAGAAGTCGCTAGCTCCCATCTCCCTGGAGATCAACGATCCGTCCTAATTCCGGGAACAACACTCCCAGAAGATGAATAAAAATAAAAAAAAAACGGTCAAGCCGTCAACATTACAAACTGTTTCTTTCCAACGGTTCCCAACAAGATTCTGGTCGATATCTCCATAACAGCGAGACGCTGTTTCCTTCGGAGGGGGAGCAATGCCACATTTGTAATCTTCACAGTACCTGACGCTGTGGTCTAGTGGTTAAGACGCTGCTCTGCGTCTG
>CM067378.1:4438349-4513975 GCA_034510155.1 Eucriotettix oculatus
TGGGATTTGGGTTTGCTTCCTTACAAAATTTCATGGGATTTGGAGAGGGTCGAGGGGGGACCATAAGTTGTATTTCGGTGGTTTGAATGACCCTTCTTAATTATTGCTAAAATAATCATGACAGGAACTTAATTTTGTGTTATTATTACGACACCCATAGTTAACATATTATTCGCAGCGTTGTTTTTTTCCTTTCGATGGGTACATAGTTTTGTTCTATACCTTCAATAATAGTTTCCGTTCTCAAATCACCAACCCGCTCCCATATAAAGAAACGCGGATCCTCTTGAAAAAATTACTAATCTTTATCTTTCGGTGTTAAAAATACTTTCTATATCCGCAACATCCGTTCTTTGTGAAGGTATATTTTCCAAAGTCAGGAAGATCATGAGGGAGAAATGAAGTCGGCTCACTTCCCAGAAACTTTCCCAAATGCTTTATGTAAATAGCAATATTAATAATGTAAAATACCTATACAAGTATATTTTTTTATAAATAAATTACTTATAACTATTACGTATTTTGTTCTATAACTTGTGTATTTGTAACTAGCACCCCCCACCCCCCCCCCGAAGTCGAAGAGTCGTTTGAAAGAATCGACTCGGAGCAATGAGTGAACCGTTTCTAAACGACTCAACAAAAAGAATCGATCTGCCAATCACATACAGACAGATAATGTAGTTAATTTGGTAGTAACTGGAGAGAAGAGATGGTGCGCCAAAGTAACCCTGGACATCTGAAACGCTTTCAACTCGTGAAGTAATGTCTGACGACGGTCCCACAGGAAGACAGGCAGTCATCCTTGGAAAGGGAGGCAGGCGTTTTCAGTGGGTAGTGGGTAGAATCCCACACTACCCTAAGATAGTGTCTTTAGAGGAACATACACACACCGCTCATAGCAGAATATTAGAAAACTTCAGGTTATTTTTTTAAACATTTACTTGGCATTCAACATGAATTGTTCGTTATAACTGTTGTATTTAAACAAATTATGCATAAATTTCAATGTAGATTATTTAGTTTAACATATTAATTTCAATTTATAATTGGTACCATCTCAGAAAAGTAATGGTTTTATATTTAATCTTCAGTTACTCACAGGTGGGAATGCTCGCTCAAACTCATTCATTTACGTATCCCATTATTTAAGAACTTGGCTACCTTGCTCTATCTTCCGCATCCCCTCTTTTCAGGATCACCCTCATGTAGCCTGTTAACCCAAAAAAAACTAAAACCATTGTCGAGTCCTGACAGTCTACAATAAAAGAAGGAAAACAGAACATTCACTCCTAATTAACATTATACATTCATACTAACAATAAAAGATTTCAGTTACAATCCACTTCGTTACAGGTTGGCCCAAATTTCTTTTGCATGAATTGGCAACGGTGGTACGTGGTGACAGTTCTGTGAAATTAAATTAAAATGAACAGCAATTTTCTCGCGACTCTACGACTCGAGTAACACACTCTCTACTCTCTACTCGCTCACGCCTCTATGAATCCTACAAAGTCGTTTTAGAGATCGCATCTTTTATAAGATTCGACAATTTGAATCGATTCTCAGTTCTTTACCATTCCTTTTTTGAAGAATAGATTTAGGACTTTGGGAATTGGTTTCTCATATGATCATACATCCTATAATTTTGAAAGATTTGCTATGATACTACTCGTCCCGTAAACTCAAGGTGATAAGTGACGATTTTATACAGAAGCGATGAATTCTGAGCGTCTGCTCAGAACCAAACTAACTTTTTAGTTTCTACGTTTACTGATTAACATTCAACTATAAGCAAACGTCACTTAAGTAGCACTATTTACGTTGGCACAATTCTTACTCGCCTTCGGAGGCTTTTCTAGATTGAATAAATCTATCTATAGATGAACGACAGGTGACACGATGGTAAAATTTTATCTAACTTCGTTAAATTTATTTATTAAATAATTTTTGCGTATTGTTAGTTAAAATGATTTGGAAAAAAATAAAAAGTTGAGGTGACAACGCCTCAATTTTATACTCGGTATTCAGAATAAATCAAACACAAAAATGTCATTAATTCATATAAATATATACGACCTAATTATATTCAGTAGTAGGAAAAATGAGACTAAATGACATTTAAAACTATATGGCTTTAATGAATCTTTTTATTCATAACTGTATTTCATTATCAACAGTTTAACTCGGTATATGATTCGAATTACTACTGTCATGTTTAACGTAATTTTTCCAAACGTGTATATTTCCCTACAACTTTGACTTGTTTACTGATTACTTGAAGAAACGTTGTTAAGGCGTCCTATTGCCTGTGACATTGAGAAACGTGACAGATGGCAAAATGTGTACAGTCAAGAAGTAAGCAAAAGTGAGTCGGTGAATAGCGCGGAGGGCAGTGAGAGAACTCTTCAAAATATTATACTACTCGATAAAAACGCTCGCAATATGAATTCATCTTAAGCGATATAAATAATTTTGCTTTGTATTGACAATTGTAGAATAATACTTATTATTGGTTTACGCTGTGAGAATACATTTGGTATAGTTCATTAGCTAGGTTTCGCTATTTACAATTTACGTTCCTTTCAAAGTTTTATATCTGGATTAAGAATTTATTCCATTAATTTGTTAAAAATTCGGAAACGCTAATTTTCCGTATGTCACAAGTACACGCTACCAGCAGAGAAATTTTTGTTTCGTATCACAGCTCTATAAAGTATAATTTAATAAGGTCGAGTCAATATCAATATGTATAAAATACATAGTCTTATAAATCAAGTTGTAATAAAACCGACAGGAATGAAGTCTGCTTATAAACCTTACCAAACGAACAAATAACATAGTAAATAATATACTGTAACATGACCCAATGACGTCCATATACGTGAACTGTAACCAGAAACAACAATTGTTGTAAATATATTAAGAAATTAGTTTTTATAAAGAAAGGAGAGGATTAAATCATATGACTATTGCACTTACAATGATTTGATAATTGAAATATTTCATTAGCGTTCTTTGAGTGCTTACTGACGTCATAATAGCATCAGAATTGCCATGAACTCTTTAACGGAAGGCCAAGTTCCAATTGGGTACAATGATTTGTGCAGTTGTGGGCAACGAGATCAGGAGCAACCTTCACAACTCGACCGAAATAGAAAAGCAATAACTCAACCTGGAAAAATGATGCAATTCGCACCCTCGCGGAACAACACTGGAATATGCTGTTATTTTTAGCGGAAGTGGGAGCGCGTTTTATATATTTCTTTGTTTTAGACAAGGTTCACAGGTTTTGCTGCTTTTTCGTCAAACGAAAATATGGATAGTAAAAAGGTATTCAGCTGCAAAGTGTGTCTGATTAGATCACTTTAACAGATTATGCTACTCAAGGTATTAGTGGTAATCAAATACATTAATTTTAAAACATCTTCATTCAAAGAAAACAGAATATGCCAAAGTATTGAACAAAATTATTATAAATGATCTTTAAAAATCTTTAAAAATTATTATATAAAGATAAATTTACATGGCCAGTTTACAGACATGATAAATGTACAAGTCCTGTTCAATTACTATATTTACTACTTTTCGTCCTCGCATTTGGAACTTCATCAGGTACAAATAAATTACTTCAAGTTTATAAAAATGTATAAATATGTAATTTAATATTAATCTTAAAAAAATAAAAATTCCACTGTATCTAACGACAATTACAACCGAAATGTGAGTCATTACATTTTTTATTTGTCGAGTTCGACATCATTGAAACTAGTGTCATGTATATCATACTCACTATTATCTAAATGGCACTGAATTAATAAATTATTCCATACATCATTCAAACATATTTTCTAAAAATAATGCTGTATATATTAGGCTTATAATAAACTTTTGTTTATATTTACCTAAATAAATAACCAAAAAAATATTTTTTCCAAAATGAGTTAAGAAATAGGATTTACAATTCTGACCGTAAATTTTATACGTTAAAAGAATGTTTCGAATGATGATACGTTCGGAGATTACAGAATCTATGTGAATTGGCAGTTTGATGATGAAAATATGCTCTTTGCTGCGACTTTAAGTGACTTATTCGTACTTGTTTGGCCAATGTTGCAAGAACTGCAATAAGAACAAAAGATTTTGGAAGTAAACAATGTCAGAAAAGATCAGGGTCAGAACAGAACACACCAAAACTATTTCTTCCATTTAATGACGAATAGTTCCGCCTCTATCTGCGATTGGTGAAGAGAGAGGGAGACAAACCTAACACTGGAAAATTGAATCAAGCACTCCTCTGCACAACAAGAAAATTCATTCATTTCATAAAAGAAATCAACCTCAATGACGAAATATAAATATCCCATTTGTAACCATAATATGTAAATCTATTCGATGTAACGCAGTTGTTTATGTGACAAAATAAAATAAAATTTAAATGTTTGCATTAGGTGTGAAGAGGGCCCTTGACGACTTTTAACTAGAAGGGTAGTATTCCTATATGATGGTCATTTGAATTCTTTAAACATTTCGACATTCTTGTGTGTAAAAACTTGTAATGAGGTAAACAAGAAAAAACTGGGATTCGGGAACCTTTGTGTGTGCAGTAGTAGGGTAATGAACTTTGTTCAATCTAATTTCTATGTTTTATCTATACTAATAAATATAAAAGAAGTGACTGTCTATCTGGAAGTAGTCTCCAATAGGCTCCGAAACGCCTCTACGGATTTCAATGAATATTTGAGGGATTAAAACAGGGGTCTTAACTTAAATGATCATGTATGTTTCATTTCGATATCTTGTATGGTTCAGAAGATATTATATAAATATTTGTAAATCCATTGAATTGCAACGCCGAGAATACGCCTCCAATCGGTCTGACTGACCAAGATGGTCACTTGAATCCCAAATAGTAGGTAATAAAGTTGAAGGGGTACTCATTAACCATTAAACAGTTACGGACAATTATTATGTCGATTTGATGGAACTTTCTGATCATGGCCAGAATCTATGCTCATTTTAAATTATACATTACAAGATTGTAGAGCATAATTTTCTGTTGGTTATGTTTATGATCTACTGAAGAAATCTTAATCAAATGTTAATTGTTGTTGCACGTTACACATTTTAGCAATTACGTATATTTATAATGAGGTTCTTTTCCTTTCATCCAGCTAGGCTCTTTCTATCCCTCCTTTGTATTGTATATATTCTCGTTTGTGCATATTCAGAACGTTATCTGTCCGTCGTAACAGTTACTTGTCGCGTGTATTTCACGCAACCTCTGCCGTTCGATATTTCACATCATTTTACTTATTCAGCTTCTATCTCACTTCTCACGGATCGTTCCACGTTTCTTGGTGTAACAACTGATCGTCCAACTTGAAGGACTGGGGAATAAACCGACAATAAATGCGAATCTCATTGAATTTATGCCAAGTGCCACCCATTATGAGCGTGGATAATCTAGTAATCCAGTATTATAGTTCTGTAGTCCCAGGTCCCAAGTATTGGAACGTTATGCCGACTAGCGAAAAACTCGTTCAACTTTACCTTGGTGTATAGCTTCATATTTTATGCAAAAAGATTCTCTATCATTAGACGTTGTACAAGTAAAGCTATGCTGTCCAACAGAAAAACTGCTTGTTCCGATTTTACTTATATTTCTAGAAGTACTTGGGGAATTCAAAAAGTAAATAGATTTTAATCATGTGATCTGAAATATGTTTTTCCATTACATAAATTATTATGATGACCTCACAGCGCCACAGTGTTGCCGTTAGAGAGCAAGACAATTATGAAATGGGATGTGCATCATCAGTTTTACTGTAAATTTTTTTGTGAATATTTGGGCAGAAGAAGGAGCTCGAAGCGTTGTAACCAGTATCAACAAAATAGCTGCACGTATGAAGTGTTCGAAAGCAGCAATTATTAATGTTTACAGAGAGTGGGCTACCAAGCAAAAATCCGGGTATCAACATCAGGCTTGCGGTCGTCACAGGCGAATCAATGCTCGAGTTGAAAGGAGACTTGCCAGAATTGTCCAGTGCTACATAAGAACAACTGCGTCAAATAGCGGAGAATTTTAATCAGTGACTGTAACTGTGAACGTCTCCCGCACATCACACCGTATGGACAATGGAAGCCGATGACCTGCCTTGAACGAGAGCAAAGGAGCACAAGGATTGGACTGTAGATGACTGACGATTTCAAATGCACCATGCAAAAAGCACAGTTCAAATATGGAGAAAACAAAACTAAACCAATAACCTCAAGTGCGTCACCATTACACTTTAAGCTGGTGGCGGCTATATTATGGTCACGGCATGGGACCTTTAATTCCCGTACAAGAACGTCTGAACATACAACGGGGTATTTAAGTATTATCGCAGATCAAGTACATCCTGTTATGTTAATGATGTGCTCTGGCAACAGGACAATGCTCCTTATGGTCCAGCGGACACATTCGGACCCTTCCTCCCTCATGGATCACGGAGTTGCAAAACAGCCCCTGTGAAGTCGCAAGTGATTGTTTTGTCTTGAAGTTGTAAATGCAGGCTGAAATGAACGAAAATCCTATGTTAACAAACCTAAACGGCGAAATATTTAGAAAAATGTGCAAAAATGGACAGCCAGAAAAACATACAAGTATTTAAGTAAACTTTAATTAAAATAAAACAAATATCGGTTCTGATGCAAATCTTCAACAGGCATGTAAAGATTAATATATTAATTTAATGACATGAAAAAAAAGGAGATGCCCGGCCTCTAAAATCAATACTCTTCGCGGTTGACACAAATATATTATAAGAATTAGCATAATCTTCTTTTGAGTGTTGGCACAACTTTCGACAATCTTAGGTTATAGTTGAAGTTTAATAGAAAATACACAGTTAGTTTGGTACTGAGCTGATGCTAGTAGTAGTCGTTTTTAATGAAAATGCATTAGAATTCATGGCTTCTGTATAAAATCGTACTTAGCAACTGGAGTTTATGGGACGAGTACTGCAGCTGTTTTTCCCTCAGCAAATCTTACATAATTATAGGACGTATGCTCATATAACTTTTTCATATAATAAACCAATTCACAAAATCTATTATTAAAGAAAGAGGAATGGAAAGAACCTAGAGTCGAGTCTTTTTTGGGGGGACTACATGAAACAGGTAACTCCTCTATAATAGCATAGGAACGGAATTGAAAAGGGGGGATGCGGAAGGTAGAGCAAGGGCCCCCGGGCTGTTGTTTAAGGATCCTACCCGGTGTTTCACCTAAAGGGATGCAGGGAAAACCCTAGAAATCCTGCATGAGGTTGGTTGAAATTGTCGAATCTTATAAAAGAAGCGATCTATAAAACGGCTGAGCACTGAGTAGGAAGAGTTGAGCTGACAGTAGGATTGGTAGAGGCGCGAGCGAGTAGTGTGTTACTTGAGTCGCTTCGATCTGCCTGCCTGATTCGGTTCCTAAGCAAACTGCTTGAGTAAGATTCCACTCAGGTTCATGCCCGGAAAGCTAAACACAATCAATTCCTTAAGATTCTCAAAAAAAATGGAAGCTGCAGCAAATATTGCGAGCTTGAAGGAAAATTGCATTGTTTACCATGAAGATTTTAAAGAGAAATGAAAAAAAAACATGCCAGTGAAGTTTCTGACTGGTTCTTCGGTAGACAATATTAATACGAACCATCTTTGTAGTATTTCTCGCAAAAGGAATCTTTTGGTAGATTGCAGAAGCCTGTGAGGAAATATACGGATTTAACTTCGAGTCTAATAAATCAGACTAGTATCAGTATTATCATTAAATCTCCATACGAGCTTCTACTAGCCACAAAGCGAAAGTTGAGACCAGTTTTCTCCACTAGTATACATTCGCGCAGTAACGTTTCACTTTTTGTAATAGCATCTATTCAACCCACAAAGATATGCCACAACCTAGAAATAATCCCAATGATAAACGCGGAAGTGAATTGAAAACTCCGCCTGCAGCGCTCTCCAACTCTAGACGTATCAAAGAAGAATTATTAAATCTTTTCTAAATGTGTACTTTGTAGTTGTTTACAAAATTTTCATTATCTATGATTTTTCTATCGTAAGTATTCTTAAATAGCAATAATAAACTGATTGAGAATCGATACGCTGACCACGAATTATCACTCCAATATCTAAATGTGTCATGTAAGACCCGGTAGGCCGAGGTCCAGACTGGCCTCCAGATCCAAGAAAGAAGAAAAAATTCTAAAAGAGTTTGACAATTATAAAATTTTGAATAGTGTGAAACGAAAATACCGTGAGATAAAATGTCGCTTAAAATAGGATGAACGCAGTCTATGTTTGTTTTTATCGTTTATAAGATCGATAAAGAATCCAAAGACATCCGATTTCTTCAAGTTCCATGGTAGTAATAAGACAAAATCTTATCACGTCGAATACCAAAAATCCTGCATTGTCAGTCTTTGTTGTGGTTGTCAACAATGGCTGAAATACAGAGTTGAACGCTGCGCATGACCACGTCATTAGTGATAACGCTGTTAATACTTGATCCATTTTCCATTGTTGACATTACTTTATCACTGTCTCGTGCCACTAGTTTTTATGATTCACTAAGGTTATTCGTTTTAAACTCCAGATGGCCACTTTGGTTCTTTAACACAGAAATTGTAGAAGTACAGGACACCTGGACTCGTCGAAAAAAACTTATATACACTTAGTGGCCATATTATTATGAATACAATGTTTGGCACCTTTTGCTCTTAATACTGCTTGAATTCTGGACATGGATTCTAAGAGATGCTGATAGGTGGTACGAGGAATGTGAGACCATATCCTTAACATTTGATGGTATCTGATGGCCCGATCGGTCTCATCCCACAAATTCTCAATTGCAATTGATTGTGCAGGTCAACGAAGCAAGGTAAGGTCTTACCAAGTCCCGGGCATCTCCTTTCAACATCGACAATGTTCCTCATGAAAAGTGAAAGATCAAGAAATAACCTTTGAGGAGTTCAGCATGTAATTAATTCCGAATCCGATGAATGCATATGACCCGCTTAATTTTCGATTCATGCCTACCCGAGAATATTCTCTAATTATATTGTAATGTGTTTTGTTTGTGCCGAAGAAGAAAGTGTTTGATCTTTGAAGGAGAGTGTGTTATCGCTGGCAATAGCGAGTCAAACGGCGTATTTTGTTGATTAAATTAATTACATTTAAAAAAGGACTTTTACCAGTTAACGACGTGTATTAATTGCAGTCGTAATTTAATTAGAAACAAAATACGTTTATGAAAGACTGTTTCATTGGAATGATTTGCTTTTCTCTGACATACAGCATTTGAAAATATTCTTGCAATCTGCCGTTGAAGCAGGAGATCGGACGCATCTGGGCAGACTGATGACGTCGCCGTGAGGACGCGTTAAATACCAACCCGCAGTGGAGGATTGTTGGACACATTAAAGGAAAAGAGGTAAGCTAAAAGAATAAAAAAATTTCAACACTTATTGTTTAAACTATACACAGTTTTCAATTTCAGCTCTGAAGTTTCTTATAATTTTTGTTGAGTTCCGCGCCATAGTGACGATAGTTTTTTCATGCTTGATAGCATCGAAATTAATCAATTAATATTTTCTTAAATAATACGTTACAATATATTCCGGAGGAACCTGCAGTTCCTTCGAAATATAAACTGGCTTCCATACGACTTTACAGTCCTCAGCAACAAGTGTTAATCAGGGAATTGACCTCGCCCTAACCGTCTAGCAATGCGTGGAATAACTTGATATTCAGTCCAAGACTGTTCTGTGTAACCGTCTATGCTCACCTAACTTGCGCAAGCCTTTTCACATCTACACAACTACTTCATCCACATCCTCCCTATGATCCGTAGCCTATTCCATCCTTGGCCACTCTTTTCAGTTCTTACCCCACACACTTCCCTCTAATGTTAATTTTACAAGCACTTATAGCACCACATTTCAAAGGCTTCTATCCTTTTCCTTTCCTCAACTCCTCTGGTCCACGTTTCGCACCCACATAACGTCACGCTCCATACGGACATTTTTAGCATAGATTTCCTAATTTTCTCACTTATATTACCCGTAATTAAATTCCTGTTTTTCGCGAAAGCCTTCCTTTCCTGTGCTTTCCTACTGATTATGTCTACTATACTTCTACCATCCTTAGTTATTACGCTTCCTAAGTAGCAGAATTCCTTAACTTCCTTCGAAATATCCCTTCCTTATCTAACACCCTTTGTTATTCCCTTGTTTCCCATATTACACTCCATCACCTTGGTTTTCCGTCTTTTAATCCTCACATTGAACTCTTGATCTTCTATTCTAATTACTGCTCCCTGTGTTCTGTAGAGGTTATGTATAAGCCCTCTTTCTCGATATTTTATTCGAGTGCTCTTCAAATTTCTTAATAGTGTGTTCCAGTTCACATTATCAAACGCTTTTTCTAAATCTACAAATGCCATGAACGTAGGCCGGTTTTTCCTTATCCTGTCCTCTAAAATTAGTCGCCAAGTCAATATTGCTTCTCTTGTCCGTACATTCTTCCTAAACCCAAATTGATCTTCTCCTAACTCGCTTTCTATTTGACGTTCAATTCTCCTATATACTATTTTCGTTAATATTTTTCATCCATAGGATACTAAACTAATCGTCAGTCACAGTCTCCTTTGGTATAGGTGTAATTATATTTTTACTAAAATATTCTGGTATTCTTCCTGTTTCGTAGATTTGCCAAACTATTTTGAACGGCCGATGATCTTATCAACTCCGCTGGAATGTTATCGCAAAATACACGCGTAGAATTATTAAATGAACGTTTAAGACAATTGATTGGAATAAAATGATTAAAAACGGAACGGTGTTTTGATGATGTGGACGATGGTCGGTCGAGTTGCCTTGTTGTTGAGAAGAGTGTAGTGTGCTGGCGAGGCTACGAAGTGTGTTTTCCCAGGTCGTGTGACACGGTGACACAGTGTAAAATGCTGGTCCGTGTGATGGATAGCGCGGACCCACAACATGACAATTGCATTAGGGCGCGCTCAGTTCCCACCGCAGCAGAGAGCAGGCAGCAGGAATCTCCTCCACCCTCACACACAAACTCCTACCTCATTTACAAATAAAAAGCTGCTACTTTATTATTCGAAATTAAGGTCAAATAGGTACAAAAACGTTTATAAAATTGCAGTGAAGAAAAAAATAAATAACGTTTGTATGTGGCCAGTGAAGTCAGAGACGACTGTATGAAATGAATGTTTTTAATATAAGTAACAACGACCTGTGTAAATGTTTCCCCCCTATATTTAATTGGTGTCAGATAATAATTCAATTTAAAAACAACAATTTAAAATAAGAGGTAGTTGCATTGAGCAAGGTTATGTTTCATTAATTCGGACACTGTGGAACGAGTTACATGTTATCAATAGTCCCTAAGAACAAAATCACATACTGAATACTTTGAGAGAGTCTAATAGACTAATAGACTTACAGGACCACTATTGAACATATGCACAAGTCATAATTCTCGAGATGATTGATTACAATTTGATATAGCAGATGGAGTGGTAATCGCAAAACAAAATAGATGAAACACAAAATTTAAATTGACAAATAAAATCGTTTTTTTAAGTATATGATGTAGACGTCCCTTCTCCAATTCCTTCATTTCCCATATTGACTCTCTTTGAGTGCCAGTATTCTGGCAGCCGAGAAGGATTTGCAACCGACCGCCAAAATGAATGGAGGTTTGCCCGGCCCTCGGTACCTGCAATGAAATGGCCACCACTCAAGTAATTAAAAATTAAAATGAATGAAATAAACGTATGTACACTCGATATGTAGTAACTACATTAAATATAATAATTAAGTATATTTCATATATAATATTATATTTTATAAATAAATATATTTTCTTACTTTATCTGTCTTTAAAAATTAGATTGACTAAGCTGTTAAATTACCAAGTAATTCTATTGAAAGAAATCAGTACTTGCATAAAACTTCAGAAATTGGGTTATCTTAAAATATGGAATAATTTAATTTTTGGTAAAAATATTATCGATGTAATTAATAATTTCTATACACATAAATTGTGTACCAAATTAACTGCCTAAGTTGCAATTCCTGTTATACTGGTCAAATCAAACGCTCATTAAAACGTGCATCAATAATCACAAAGATAATTTGGAATATATTCAAAATTATTCAGTCTGGTCTAAGCATATATATTTAAATAGCCAAAACATTCATTGTAAAAATGTAAAAATTTTAGATGTCGATTGTAATGTTTTCCTTAGATTGATTAGTGAGTTTAATCATATCGGATCTAACAATTCGGATATTAATGTTAAGAAATATACAAATAATTGTTAAACTTTCCTTTTCATTCTGAAAACTTACCGCTCGGATAAGGGTTTTCGAAATTGTCAATTTTATCTTTAATATTTTTAACATAGTTAAAATTCTTGCAAATTAAAACATAACCCGGTTATGAAAAGTGCTGTTTTTTTGTTCCAAAACAGGGGAGAAGTACCTATAAATTTGTTACTTGTTAATTTAATTAATAAATCATAAACTTACGTTCAACTTTAACCGATAACGTAGGTGCTATTCACTAAAAGTTGTTTACAATATCAATTACGAGGTGGTGAATCAACACCTAGGTTTTCTGTGAGGTGATTTCATGAAAAGAAATTGGGGGCTACATGAGGGTGATCCTGAAACAGGTAACAGGTAACACCCCTTTAATGACTATAGACCCGGGCTATAGTTTAAGGATCCTGCACGGTTATTAAATAAAAAGAACCCTAGAAAACCTTCATCCGAATGACGGCAGAGGAGTTTACTACGGGTTCGCAGCATTCTCTTCTCCAATTCTCCACCCGTTTTAGGAGTCAGTTAGCCGTATGATCGAATGGGAACAGGCGAAACATCTTATACCGTATGGCCAAGGTCATCGACCCCAGAACACATACCTAAAAGAGATGAAGGTGCGTCGACATGTGAGAACCTTGAAATAATAGAGAAGACGGCATCCCCAAAGGTAAACCTGCACCCTCTCTCTGTGGGGAAATACTTGCGAGAGAAAGCTCCCTCGGGTATTTCTTATCCTTTTATATGAACTTATTTTGGGTAACAGGCTATATGAAGACGATCCGGAAACAGACAACTTCCCTTTCATGGCATTGAAAATGAAAAGAGAAGGGGGGATGTGCAAGGTAGTTAAATGTTGGCTGAAGTTTAAAAGAGATGCAGGCATACTCTAGACAATCTGCATCAGGTAGGTCGGGCTGTTGGGTACTTGCCTCCTCTCGCCTTTTCGAATCACGGGAAACGAGTTTGCAGAATTCCCCTCCGTACCTCGACCAGTTTAGGAGGCAGATGGCTGACAGATCCAATAGTATTAGCGGACAAATCATGCCGTATGCCCCGAATCAAATAACTCCTAAATGTAGTCGAGCTGCGTTGAAAACTAGAAATAGAAACGAGGGGGAAACATATACAAGATAATGTCTTTACTGTGGTCTGCTATGAGGACGTCAATTCCTGTTTCGTCTTCAAGATTTTGGAAGTACGAGTGTAAATTGTAATCATGATAACCAGAATATTATAATTCTTGAAATTTGTTCTGATTTGAAACGGACTAAGGTTGCAGAACTCGCGAGAATAGCGAGAAAATATTGAAAACTAAGGCAAATATAAATTACGTCAAGTGATTGGTACATACCGTTCCAATTAAAAATGTTTATTTTTCTAAAAAAAATCAACCATGCCGCACGAGTGTCTTAGACGTGTTCAACGTGAAGTTCTAGACTTATATTTGAGTTATAGCTTTTGATTCACATGGTGTATATGTGAGAAGCAAAGGCTTGTAGCAGGAGGTGGAGGCGGAGGGTTGTAAATTGAATTGTGTCATTCCTTTGGTGGGCACCTGGAGGCGAACAATCCCCACTCAGAACGTTAAGAGGGCGGAAACATTCCGGTTTCACGGCTGTCGACAGGGAAACAATCCTGAGGAATCCCAGCGCCCTAAAAAATGACGGGTTGCGTCGGCGTCCAGCTGATAAATGATGTGTGTTTTTGTGTGGCAATAAAAGTCTCGCTGGCCGTAATTGATGGTAAAAGCCGCACCATGACTCTCTCTTCCTGGTAAGCCGAGGGTGGTCGAGTTCTAACAGCTTCACGTACATAATCGGCTTACACCACTACAACAATACCTCTTACGCAAATTAAGTATAACTATAAAGTGAATCCATTATATTTCTGCCTCAAGACGGCAACATTCGAATCCCAGCCACTCCGTCTCTCTCGTCTTTTTAATACGACACTTAACTTACTATGCCCTTGTAGAATTAAATTAGGTACGTAACATTAGAAATGCTCCTCTCATATATCGATCCGGTATCGATGAAACAAAAAAGTAAGAATTTAGAGAAAAGGATGATAGGAACGATTTTGGGTCCGTCATTCCCTTAACAAATAAAGAAGCTACAAAAAGTCAAAGTTGGAAAAGAAACTTCAGAACTCGGATCTGTAACATCGGATGTCCCCCAGGGATCAGTTATTGCCCCATTATTGTTTCTAATATTTATTAATAATTTACCAAATAGTATAAATTCTAAGGTCCGACTTTTTGCAGATCACTGTGTCATCTACAGGGAAATAACTGCTTTACAAACTGACTTGGATACTTTAAGTACATGGGCTAAGCGAAATGATTTCAAAGTCAACAATAGGAAAGTAAGGCGATCATTTTTACTAAAATGTGCCTTGAATATGCCACGGAATATAAAATATGCATTTATTTCAACTGTAAGCTGGCGGCAGGTAAACTATGCTTCAAGGAAAGCGTGGAACACTTTTCACTTTGTAATGAGGACGCTCAAGAAGGGGAATGCTCAATATAAGGAGATTGCATATTTGTCATTAGTACACTTGCCCACTTATGGAATATGGTGCAGCATGCTGGGATCCGTACAGAATAAGCCAAATAGAATCCTTACAAAGGGTGCAAAGAAGGGACGCAAAATTCTTACAAATAGGTTCTGGGCATCGGAACGAAAAGGTAAAGCGGCTAGAATGGGACACGCTACAGACAACAAGACAAACAGCTAGCCTACTCATTCTCTACAGAGACATTGCAGGTCAATAACCTTGGCAGGGAATCCGAGATAGAATGAAAGGATCTACTTGGATGTCTATATTACAAGCCGGGCAACAAAAAAAAGGTTGGGAAATAGTCATTCCTAAATAGGACAATTAATGACAGGAACAATCTGCCTGCAGGAGTGTTTGGGGAACATCCTCTAACGGAAAGAAAATTTACACATAATCTAAGTTTAGTGTAGTGTAATACAGTGAAGTAAAGTGATTAGTGCTACGAATTGTCTAACAATAGCCTTCCTTCCTCTTTAGCTTCACAGCCCACTGAGGGTCTGGGCCTACCGGGTCGATCTAATTAACTACTAAAGTGAAATATATTTCCAGTGTTTCTTTTTCAGTCAAAAATATTGTTATTCATTTTTCAAAATTTATCTTCTAATAATATGATTCCTTGTATATATATTTAATAGGACTATATATGATTTATGTTGAAGTAATATAATTATATTGTTAATTATAGGTTCATTATGGTCCTTCCGACCAGATTATTAATGATTGTTTAAGTTCTATGTATCTGCCACCGGGCATCTTTCTCCTTTATTTGGGGGTTAGGGGGGGTTAACAGGCTACATGAGGGTATTCCTGAAACAGGCAACTCCCCTTTAATAGTATAGGAAGGGACTTGAAAAGGGGGGGATGCGGAAGGTATGGGGTTGCAGCATTCCCTTCTCCATGTCTCCACCAGTTTTTGGGATCAGCGGACAACTCTTGCCATATGCCCCAATGTCTTCGAGAATACTGCGAGAAACTCTCACAGACTTCGGGCATCTGTCCATTTGTAGATTAAATACATACTGAATCATGTTACAACTGACAGTATAATGTCTCAATTCACAGACATTCACGAACTCGCACGTCTGTATAAACAAATATAGATACAATGCATTCTTTCATTCTGGTATATCTAGTATGAAATAATTATAAATTAATTCTTTACATTTGTAAAATGGGGATAAAAAATACACAAGATGTATAAGGATGAGTTAATTAGCATAGGCAGATTGGTTCGTTTTGTTGAGTCGTTCGGAGTCGATTCACTAATTATTTAAAACGACCCTACGGCTGATCGAATCCCATCAGATTCTATTCTCAAATTTAATAATTAATAACTTTGGGGAGGGGGATGTGGAATAGGGACCAACGAGTGAACAGAAAAATTAGTAACACAATATATAATAATTATAAATCAATTTATTTGCGGAAAATAATATTGAATTTATTTTAGATGACGAATAAATTTTGACAAATACTTGACAAGAAAGTTTTACATAACAAATAAAGGTTTGTTACGATTTTTACATATAAACGAAATATGAGAAAATTAAATTAATAAATTTATGAGAAAACGAGCAACTCTTGTTTTCCAAACATCAATTACTTCAATTAAAAACTACGTACCTGAAGAGCTGAACGATTGGTTCTAAATCAAAATTCTGTTTCCTGTACCTATATAGATTGGTGAAGGTGAGTCTTCCAAGAGGTCAAGACGTCGTCTCGTCTCGTCTCGTCGAGAACTCAATGTTTCCTCTCATACAGTTCATGCCTCTCGTAAATTCGCCAATTGTACATTTGAGAAAAAGCAGCGGTTCCTTATAAATACAGATTGGCATCCTTACGGTTTCACAGTCCATGGGAACAAGGTTAATGAGGGCACTGACGTCGTCATAGTCGATCTTCCGGGATTCTTTGCAAACGAATAATTTTAGGAAAATAATCCTTGGAATATTTTCAATTTTAGCTACACTGCAACCTATATACCTATATAAAATTTATTCCACACATTTATTGTACATAATATTGTCAATTAAAGGTGCTAATTTTTATATGGAGCGGTTTGTTTATTTGAGAACATCACGCAATATTTAAGAAGTGGAATAAAACTATGTGCATCGAAATGACAAAAACCGGTGGGAAGAATATTTTAACAGCGGGTGTAGATAAGTCATAAGAAAAACAAAATAAAATTGTCTGTGATGAATATTTGAGCAATAATTAATACTTTGCCATCCTGCCAGTTAAAGGTTATTCCGAGTATTATTGGAGAGTGCCGCTCATAACTTTTTCGATTCAGAAACTGAGTCGAATCTTACTTGAAGCCGATGACTGAAGCATTTCGCTTGCGATCGGAATCGGGCAGGCAGATCGCAGCGGCTCAAGTAACACTCTCTCTACTCTCTACTCTCTACTCTCTACTCGCTCACGCCTAGCTCAACTCTTCCTACTCAGTACTCAGTCGTCTTAGAGACCGCTCCGCTCCTTTTATAAGATTCTTTTCCATGCCTCTTTCTTTAATAATACATTTAGGACTTGGGGAATTGGTTTCTCATATGATTATACGTCCTATAATTTTTAAAGATTTGCTATGGGAAAAGAAGTTGATCG
Source organism: Eucriotettix oculatus (assembly GCA_034510155.1). Lineage (NCBI taxonomy): Eukaryota > Metazoa > Arthropoda > Insecta > Orthoptera > Tetrigidae > Eucriotettix > Eucriotettix oculatus. Next base: position 4,455,896 of record CM067378.1, read on the forward strand.
TACACGACTCGTGAACTCAAGTTGCTAAGTGACGATGTTATACAGAAGCGATGGATTCTAATGCTTATTCATTAAACAGGAACAGACTAACTTTGTATTTTCTACGTTTGGTGATAATCTATTAACCTTCAACTATAAGCTAAGACTATCGACAGTTGTGTCAACATCCAAAACAAAATTATCCTAATTCTTATAATTATACATTTGCGTCATCCGCGTAAAGTATTGGTCTTAGAGGCTGTACATTTCCTTGAATATCGTCAATGTTCGTAATGAAAAGTAACGGTCCAGGAAGTAACCCTTTAAGAGTCAGCATTTAATTAATTCCTAATCCGATGAATACATACGACCCTCTTTAGTTTCGACCGCTTCATTTGTTTTCTATTTTCAGGAGAAGTAAGGATCATACTCGAGCTTAAAATTCGAAAAACAGGTAGAGATCATAATTGAATATGGCCATATCCCTCAAACAGTCAAAATAATCTGAGGTAACATTACTTCTGAACCACTTCTTAATATTGTGTGAAAGAATTTTTAGAAGAATCTGCATTACGAGTCTCAGATATAAAAAGCTGTAATGTATTATTGATAGCTTCAATGTATTATAATGTACAATTTAGTGTTTGCATGAAATTACTTAAATATTAAATTAAAAATAACAAAAATTTATACGTCATGACAGATTCCATATCTTTTTAGTTTTAATTTTATACTGGATCCACAAAATATATTAATACTGAAGGGTTTTTATTTTGTTTAATAAAATCCCCACACTTATAAAGTAAAACGGGCCTTTTTACTACAAACCAGAATTGAATATTATTTCAATAAATTTTTAATTTAACTGTAACAAATTTTTATTTTAATCAAGAGAAATCTATATGAGAATTTCCATAAAAAACTTAGAATTTTATAAATATTTACTACTGTTCGTTTCGTTTCGTAATATATATTTATATAATTTTAAGTTGTTTTTAATTTAATGAAGAAAATATAAAAATTTTAGAATATTCGAAGGAAATATTTTTATATGTAGTCAATCAATTAACGATTATTCTATCATAATATTATTACAGAAATTTCTATTTTCTATTAGACGTTAAAGGTGATTGTGATGGTTGGAGAGTCAGTTTGAATAGACAGTGAAACATGGTTGATGTAAGTTGTTGAGGGAGTTGGCAAAGGTATGTGGAGTGTGGACCACCCGCGAGACGCGAGACTAGCGTACATCAAAGAAAATAATCTCTCGACGAGTCTACCTCGGATCATAATCCTGAAATTATTTCAACTATTTAACGAGTCTATTCGTTTCGACAAGAAATTTACGGAAGAAGAGTAAAGGCTTATTATTTCCACCCTAAAATGGAACAGATCTACGCATAACGGACTAGAAATAGCCCATTAAAAATAATTTTCTTTTGGCATCCAGCTGAAAACTATCCGATGAAAATAGTAGATTATTTAATAAATATAATTTTTTATTCACGTTCATCGTTCGAAAGTCTGGTAAATTTATATGAAAGAGTGGGAAATTTTTCACTTCCGAACCATTGTTGGTAAACATGAATATTTCAAAGATATTCCTAAAGGTTTTACACATGTACCAGTCTTAGTTTATTGTTAGGTGTACTTTCCTTTGAAGTGTTGCACAGCTGCATAAATGAAAACCGAATTGGATGAAGATCCTACATTAAAGCTGGATTAATGATTTTAAGGTTCGTAGTTGTATGCAGAACATATATATATATATATATATATATATATATATACATTTACACACACAACCGAAGGCACAAACAAACATACCGTTTGAACAAGCATTGAATGCGTATTCTGAATGTGCTCGTTACATTCGATCCATTGAATTTAAATTTGTTAATAAAATCCTATGTTTCCGTATCCCATCAACTTTTTTTTGTAAATTTTTCGAAGTTTAGAATTTCTTTTATTGTTTAGTTGTGTAGGGTCTTTTCAAGACCTTACAAGTACTTCAAAAGATGTGGCATATAGACAGAATCGCGTTTCTCTATTCATAATCTTTCTAATTGTGGAATAAATTTTAATACTGCTTTTCATTAAAATTTCCTGGCTAGCAGGTTACATGGCAGTGATCCTGAACAGGCAACTTCCATTTCATAGCATGAGGTAAAGCAAAGTAGTCATTGGTTGGCTAGAGCCCCCGGGCTATAGTTTAAGGATTCACTTAAATAGACAATATTTAAAGAGCTACATTTGTCTCCACAAAAGTATGTGTTTTTATAAAATGAGATTTTTATCTCTCTCTCTCAAAACAATCCGCACTAATATTAATAGAATTGTCTTAATAATAACATGTTTTTATAATACGTGATGCAAATAAGTCTTTGTTTTGTTACTTTTATTTACATTTACTTAGTACGGTCAAGCAAGCTATGTCATTAGTGACCATTACAATTCTAATAACAGTATTCATAGCAGTCCAGATAACTTTTTTCCTTCTTGTTTCATCAAATTTCCCACAAATTCATTGTCCTATTCAAAATCCGGTCAACTTTTGGATTCTGATTCAAAACGGTGAAGTCAAGTTTCACCATACGCTAAAATCTTGTTTATAAAAGAGTCATATTTCCTTTCATAACGTTCTTTCAAAACTGCAAACACTTCCAGTCTTGTTTCCTTGTGTTGTTCCGTTAAATCTTTGGGTACCCACCTTCACTTGATTTGTGGCTTTGGAGCTTGTTACTGATAACGTTATGAACTGTGCCAACCACTACTGCTACTATTTTCGGAATCGCTAATTCAATTGGCCGGCCAGAACGATGCGCGTCAGTCATTGAGTTTTGATCGATTTTGAACTGTTCTATCCTGTTGTAAAATTTTAACCGTCACAATAGTGTATAATATTGGTTTGCATATATCAGCTGGATTTTCACTGAACCTTGTCAAGCGGACACGCCATCGTTGAATGCATTTTTGTGGCTTTAATTAAAGCAATACTTATCCATCGTGTAGATCAGCACATTTCAGTGATGCCATTATGACAGTACCAAACACCTCCAACGTCAACCTGTTCTTCGTAATATATATCTTTATCCAATAATAATAAATTTAGTATGATTCATTTTGCTGCGTTTGTATACTGGACCCAAACCTTTTTTTTATCAGCTGAAATACAATAATTCAAATTAACATAATATATTTATAATTTTAAAAAAATCAAAATTAACAAATTTATAACGTCCGTTCTGCTTGCAAAATACATCAGATTCTTGAAAGGCATTCACGAACGGAGCGAGGACAAGGAAAGTGTAGGAAAAGGATAATAACGTATAGTATTAGTTTTCTAATTAGTTAAATAATATAATAGAGGTGTAATTACAACAGTGGTTACAATAAATATCTTGTATTTGATTGAGTATACTCACTCCCTAACTACGTAATATTCCAAAGAAAGAAAAATGAAAACAATGAAAAGGTGAACTCAATTTCACAAAGTCCTAATGAAAAATAGAAAAACAAAATAATATCTAATTAATGTGGTATAATATTACAGTTGTTTCAACTTCGACTAGCAGGGCACCACGGAGTCAATGACAACTTCATTGCTAAACAGGAATAAATAGTATTATGTCTACGGGTTTACAGGTAGCCTGTAACATTCAAATCAATTGTCAAAACAGAATAAATAAAGTCAAACGAATCAGCTGTTCGGGTTAACGACTTGTGCGCACGCGCTAAAGACATGCGCGTCAGCCGATCAAAACGAATGCACTATATTAAATAATAAGGTCGCTCTAGGGAATATCTGCGTATCAAAGATTAACAATTATGAATCTTAACCTGAAATTAACACACACTAATTGTTATATAAAACAAGGCGATAAAAATCGTGTTATGTTCGTTTCAAATAGCACAAATTGCAACATAATATTGAAAATGATGATTTTTGACTTATGAATATACTTTTACGCATTTCCACACAAGTTGATGAGTTTGTTTATAATTACCACGGTAATCTGCTCGTTATAAAAGTTATTCTTGAACGAGGAAATATTAAATTACGTACACACGATGTAACTACAAGTAAGTATTAAGAGACTATTTCACGTTAATGTTTGCATGGACCCTCGACCCGCGTGTTCCACAGACGACAGCGACAGACCTGTCCGTCCTGAGCTGATCTCAGCTGATCTGATCTCAACTGACCTGATCTGAGCTAGGTCTATAGTCGGCAAAGGCTGCCTCACAACTCCAAAAACTGAACACACTTTCCCCATATACATGTGTTCTCGGCAATATTCAGACCGCAACTCAAAATTAAAGATGTTTACTCCGCGATAACTAAACTACAACTCCTCTTTTCTAAAAAAAAATGCAGATCGCATTGTGTTCGACGTCACGCTCCACGCAGCAAATACGATGTCGGCACAATCACACTTTTTTAGAGTAACGATAACAGGAAATAAATCTGTACGATTGCAGGCGTGTCCTAAACAATATTTCCTAATTTCTTACCGAAATTAGCGAGAATTGACAAACTTTATGTGCAATAATTATATAGGCGTTCCGTGTATCTGTGTAAGAACGTTACGCTTAAAACATCCGAACGTTTGTATTGTTGCGTCACGCAATGTTATCATCGCAACACCTTTACGATGATAATATTCAACACGGTGGGAAAAACCTATTAAAATATGTAGAATTTGGGAAATGAAGTAAAATAAATAAATAGAGAAAAGAGGCTTTAGAAAGTATATGATTATAAAGTGAAGGTGGGACGGTTTGGGATTAGCGTTACATGCAACGGGATGTTACAAATTTTATTGAGTTATTTTATTGCAGCTTATTAAAAGTCTTAGAAGATAATATACAAAGAATAATTATTTAAATTTATTTTTATTTATCATTTTATTTATATTCGCATCAACAAAGTAGTCATTAGCGACTTATAAAAAATTACAGTTACCAATACATTTTTATCTTTAAATTAACAATTTTATGCAATTAAACTTGATATTTATGTTTTCAATGTAAAAATTTAAATAATTTCTGGTACAATTCAGTTGTTTTAAGAACTTAATTAAATTTTCTTGTGCATTTTTCCCTTTTACAAACTCGTTGAAATGATTTTCTTTCCTCTCATCATCAAATTTCGGACAGGTCTTTTACATGCGTTCAACTGAAATCTCCATATTGCACTGGGGGTCTTTTATTATAATGTAAAGATGAGTAATTTTTGTATGTCCAGTTCTTATTCTCGATAAATTATTTTTATAATGAGTAGAATTTCCAAAATAGAGGATTAAAAATGACAATTACCTAAATAATTGAAAGTTCAATGAAAAGATGGTCGTTTACACATTACTTGACGGTCAATCAGAAATGAGACATAAAACTTATATAATACATCTATATAACTTATAAATGTAATGAGAAATATTATAAGGAAATACGCGTCTTCACAACATTAGCATCAAAAATTGTATTTGATGGTATGAGAACAAAGAAAAAAGTCGCCATAATATTGAAATACAGTTGGATATAAAGACACTGCCGAAGTAGAAACAATCTAAAGAACGCTTTTAGCATGCACAATTCAGATTATTTTCCACCAGGAAATATAAAGTCATCTGAATTAACGTATTTTAAATTCTTGGAGTAAATTCAACCGAACTAAGTACGAAAATGACTTATAATCTGGGGAAAGAACACAATGAGGTTACGACACTCCGAGGTTTGGCATTCAAAAATAATGTGAAAAACACCGAGTTTAGCTCCGAATTTTTGTGTCCCGTGTAAAATATTCACACTGTCCATGCAGAATAAATTGTAGTTCACCCCCCCCCCTCCTTTCCTACTCAGCACTGACGGGAAGGGGGAGAGAATGTACCCATGATACTCTCGGTGCCCACGTGAAGTGAATTATAAAATATTTCAAATGGCCAAGATATCTTTTCTATATAATACGTTGAGAACGTGGAGCAATCGGCTAGTAACAGATAAAGAAAAGTTTCACTTGGGATCAGATGTATTGGATTAATGAAATGCAAGTTTGCGAAGGACAACATCAAAGTCAACCAGAGCCTGAAGGTTAAAGATCTGTCAGAGGCGTGCAGAGCCCAAGCTGCAGCGAGGTCGCCGTGGTCCAGGTGCCAGTTGACAACGATCTCAAGAGAAACAAATGTAGGTCTTTAATGAGTAGGTTGGCATTCGCCTCGAGCGGTCGGCGAACGGTGGAAACCTCTCATCACGAATCACAGATCCTAACAAATGGGACTTGACGCGCTGCTCGGCTTCGCATTCCCTCCACACCTAATAAAGGGTAATTATGGAAAACAGGAGAAATGCTGAGCTTCATCAGGGAAAGCCGGTGACATCCAACCGGCGTCTGTAATTAGTCCTCTCACACCCACAATTTCCTCATAGCGACACTTCCTCGTCCATCACAAGGCCTTTTACGACCTAACTGGATAATTTACTCGGTCACCTATAATTTAGAGGACAAATTTTACCTTCTACGAGAATAGCAACGTGATATTGTTATAATGATCCCCCCGTTAAGGGCCCTTTGTGAATCGAAATTACCGTTGACATGACTGTGTTTATCAAAGAATGGTTCCTGACCACGATTCCGTTCAAAGACTGGAAGGGCAAAACTCATCATCGTAATCATCGAGATTATAAACAGAAGGAACGGAGAAACACTGTCATTATTTCGCAAGGTTGGGGAAGAGAGCGGAATTTTCATAAAGGCGGTAACTGTAATGACACGAGTCTCAATTCATTCAGCAAAACATTTTAATTCTCCAGTTAAGTCCTCTGTCCGCTCCGACGTAGCATCTTTAGTGATGCTGTCCTTCTTTGTTCCCGTCTGCGGAGTTACATCCTTCGTTGGGCGTCCGCGTCCTTGCTATGTTTTATGAACAAAAAAAGTTGTAACATAAAGTAAACATTATTGTGAGCCTTAAAATTGAAAGCAAAAAACTACCAACTTTTTTCAAAAACACTATACTATTTTGATTAAATTAATTATTCATCTGAAGAGAAATTATGCCCTAATGAACAACCAGACACCACTGATCAAATTTTGATTCTACTGTTTTCTATTCAACTAATGTGAATATAATGATAGTTTACTTGTAATTAGTATATCCATAAATTTATTTAATACGTGAAACCGGATACATTAAAAAATTTACAGTCATTATATATATAATTCACTTTATTTTGTTTATTTTATTCATTATGTTATATTTTGTATTTTTTATGGTAAGAAAATACTGCGGAATTCAGTTTGCGGAAGTGAACTGTTATATATATTTTTGAAATTTGAAAATTTTACATTTATTAATTAAGAGTGATTACATGGGCTTAATCTCAGGGGATTTTGGGTCTCTCGAGAGATGGAGTATGCAGTTACTGAAAATAGAAAAACAAAAAAAATATTATTCAACCTTAGTTATACTTAGTTATCCGATGATGAAACTGTCTGGGTGTAATTCCCCTAGCATTTGGGGGTTGAGCAAATCATCCATAGGGGATAGCTGCTAGCTTCCACTTCGGATGGGGGTGCGCTTGGCCTCGGAAACCAGGTGCTGCAATCCGGAAGAAGCAGGAAGCTTCGAATGCCAGTCGTAGCGTGGTACTCTCCTTTATCAGGGTGTCTCCGCCTTTATCAAGGAAAAAGGCTACGCTTGACTAGAAGTGTCAGTGCTACCGTTAAGGTTGAACCCGGCCAACTGCAGGGTGCTGACGCGGTGCTGACCTGAACCTTCAGCGAAAAATACAGGTAAACAGGGGTGAGCTTTAGCCCAGCTTTCGGTCTACCGAGCGGCAGCCCTGCTCACAATCGGGTTGGACTCTTTCGGGCAGTGGTATGCGATCACAAACCCACGGTGGCGGTGCTAGCAAGTCGGTGTCCTGGGTATGTGTAACCCAAGAGTGGGGGGTGGACCAGGCCCGGCAATTGAAGCCACCAGCCCTTGGGTAAGGCAACGGCCCCGAGGGCGCTCTCGTCGTTGCGGGCGGAGTGCATTTCCAGCAGGACAATAACTCGGTTGTGGGAGCCGCATGCAACTTGAGCAACAAACACTTCCGCAGATGACGGTCTGGACGGGCGGGGAAGTGTCTTGGAGCAATCCTTGCTTAACCCCGCTCGTCTAGCTCGATAGACACGTGAGCACCTTAGGCGAGGGGTCCTTTAAGGACTTCACACGCCGTAAATGCGCATTCGCCCCGTAAAGCCCCATGGGGTTAGGTGCTGGTCAATTCCCAGTATCCTTAATCACAAACTACCAACTGTCATTAATGACCCTTATATTTATTTACACACGTTCAGTTTCTCCATTCGTATTATCATTTCAGTTTTTAATTTATCGTTTTGTCAGACATTTTCCATCATATTTTAGGTCAGTCAACTCCACGCCACAATTTCTCCACAAAACGGTACTGTCCTATTTGACCGCCTCACACAAAATCTCCTTATACATCCAGATCTGTACTATCTCTCTTTCTCAAACTGTACTAAGCCTTTTTCTAAAAACGCACTGCTTTCACTCACCGCTCACGGTCATCTACTCCTCCCGTCGCTAACAACCATCTCCTTCCCTCTCCAAAACTGTACTGTTAATATTTTTCACATTGCAAACTTTCCCCATTTCCTGAGGGTTTCAAATAAAATTGTATTGTCCGCTCTGACCGCTGCTTCAGCGGCCGTGGACCGCTCCCAGGTCAATGATCCTTCAAAATATAAAAACATTTGACCTGCTTTTAGGGGATACACCGAAACACAATACCAAGGATCACCGCCGTTATCCGCGGATTGCTACAATGACCGACCGCAGTGACGTAAATTCACAAAATGCCTGAAGGACGAAATCGCTTATTACAATACTTCAACCACAGCGGCACGCGAACACTTCATAAACTTAACCGTTTCGAAAATGATTCCACCCTTGGCCCGAAAACCAATATTCATCGCCTTTTGAACGTCAGATAAATCGCACCTTTTCCGCATTGAGACGACCACTGCATTGTTTTCTGCTTCCGTTCAATATGTTTTATATGCCCTACACTTTTAGTGTTGGCATCTGTCATATGTGATAGTTATTGCACTTTACATAGGCGGTGTGTATATGTATTCACATTATAAATAAATCTCTTCATGAATGAGCGCTTTATTGGAATGACTTGATAAATATTGACGGATAATTAACGCATGGACGCCCGAGCAATGTGTGAATGCCAGATTTGAGTAGAGTCGGTTGAACTCCGGAACATGTTAGTAAACCTTGAGACATTTGATTGTATAGTATCCAGCTGAAGACATTTGATAAAGTACGGCCTCATTTGTTAGGTAGAGAGGTTGGCGAAATGAATATATATTGGCATGCTGTTCACATAATTTTTGGTTTTTAAACTTTTTCATCCTCTTCTGCTATAAAGTAATATTAATAGTTAAAAATTATTTTAAAATTGAGGATTCGTTTTTCCAATAACAATTAACGCAGAGATCTAGGCACCAAGACTACTATTATTGTGACATGAGGGAGTGTGATGTGTTGTTTCATGAAACACGTTTCATTTGAGTGCATGTCCAAATGAAATATGTCTCTCCAGTGTATACCTGGCTTAATATGTATTGGGATAGAGCTTTGCATGGAGTCAGAGAACAACTATTATAAATTAAAGGATTAAATTACAATGAAATATATTACTTTTATGTTGCTATTTAAAAATATGTATTTGCACAACGTTGAGTGTATGGTGTATTTAACAATACAATATTTCGTATATCATTTTTAAGTTTCATAATAACCTAATTTGTCTTTTTGTATTATATCTTGTTCAATACATACGCATCTCAAGTGGCCCAGCTTTAAGAATTGGGCCACAGTTTGCTTCAGTGCAGGGTTTCCCAAACGTTTTCAACGGAACGCTTGGCTTATTTTTTAGGATGGGTGATTCCTAGTCGGAAAAAGTAAAACATGAATTAAATTAGTAATTATTTTTAAATATTAACCTGCCATATAATATAAATAAATAAAGTACTTAGTGACTTTGATGATTTTGGGTCCTTGAATTGCATATCTTGTTGATATCAGACACAATATTTGTAAACTGAATTCCAATACCTTGTGTGACGTGTTTCTGCGCTTTGACTTCATTGCAGCATAATTAGAAAATCCAACTTCGCATAAATAGCTTTTAGGAAACGGAAGTAATGCAATAATAGCATGTTTTGAAATATTGGGCTATTCTTTTGAACTAGCCCAGTAATCACATAAAGACTGATCATTGTATTTTTCTTTCACTGATTAAATCAAATCAATTAGATTTTCATAGTCACTTGCACCTAATGTCGTCGTCAAAATAGTAGAGCTCTGAATTTGAAGCCTCACTGTGCCCATTCGGATTGACCTATATTATTGTGAAAGGGCTAATTTTTCGCAGAATTTAATGTCATTTTATGATATCTATATATAAAAATTTATACTTGCGTTTTGCAAAAACATTGAAAAAAGTCAGGGTTTTTTGTCTTTCTTTCGTAAAGCTCAACTTTGACAACTCATAGATTTCAAACTGTTGCTTCAAATGGTCTGAAAATTTAGCAAAAGTCAGTGCAAACCCTTCCAACCAATCCGCGAAGTTTTAATCATCTGAGTGTCTTACGTTTTTTAAAATTAATAAATTAGTGGACCCCTACTAACTCATGAACAGCGTATCGCAAAAGAGTGAGACAGTTTTTCTTGTAGCGGTTGAAAGTCATAAATATAAAATATAATCTTCATTGATGTAGCAACGCCACAAAATTTTGTACCATTTTTATAAAGTGCTGGGAGAAAGGAAATGTTTATTGGAGCAGAAGACTAAAGTAGGGTGACACCCCTGCCCACTGGCCTGGCTCCAACCATTTATCGCCGCTTTTCCTTCAAAAGAGTTGATTCCAAGTTATATTGAAATTCTAATAACATTTAAGGAAACTTATTCATCCACTTAAAAATTTAATTCATTCAAACATTCGTGAATGGCAGGAAACCAATTGAGATCGTTATATTCAACTCATGAAATCTAATATTGTATCCGTTTTTCCTAAGATCCAAATTTATGTATTGTATTAAAATTTATAATACTTTCTCCTGATAACGATATGTTCATTGCACTTTGTAAAAATATCAGCCAGATATGCGTGCTTAATCAGGCATAAAGGATTTTGTAAAACTTCAACAAATTGTCTTAAAAAAGACCAACAACTCATTTCGAAGTTCAGAAATTCATATTAGTGCTTTTCCTGTGTATAGCCATTTCAGTGTTTAGTGTTCACTAGCCATGTTATCGCACAAAATTTTAAATTATTTGGATTGAAGTGGCCACTAAAATTTTCCTGTCGACATCCGGTTGACAATTATGTGCTGTTGAATTAAATTCCACAAACGAAGGTGAATAAGGATGGCTTATTTTTGTCAAAGCTGCTCGTTGTCAAGTTAAATAAAATATTAACTGTATAACTGTGGGCTACAATAATGTCTACCTCACTCGTAACAGGATTCTGGTTGACTGAACACGTCCACATTTGTTCATTGTTACTCATGTTTCCTATTGTAGCAGGAAACACGGAATACGGTTTCTTTGTTTTGCAAAGTTGTGATTCAATTTTCTACCGTTCGATGCAAACTGAGTTTTCGTCATACGAACTGATTAAGTGGTTTTATAACATATTATAATCCATAGTATAGAGAGAATCACTGTATATGTTTCTTTAGTAAATGACATCTGTCTTCCATGTGAAGATTGTGGTGCGTTAGTCTACTTCACACATCAATGAAAGGTTAACTTTTAGTCATATTTGCTTTACTAGTGCTCCAGCTTAAATTTATTATCCAAGATGAAATTTATTTTTTGAATACTGTAATATAAAATTCAATTAAGGACGTATTGTAAACTTGTGGTCAGTAACGAAGTAGGTAATTTTAGAATATACCAGGCTGATTCGGTTTGTTGGTCTAAGAATTTTGAGACGGTAAAATTGGTACAGAAAGCAGGAAGTTGGTTGTTGACAGACCGATGGTGGGAACTAATTAATATGATAATTTAGGGATTAGTTGACTGAGATTGATGATTATTGATGTACTGATAAAATGAAACTTAATATTTGAGATCCCCACCAGAGCGCACTACTATTACCCGGGTTTCCCAAACTGTGTTCCGCGGGGTCTGAATAGGGGTTCTGGGGTGTTTATAATATACAACCAATTATAATACCATGTTATAGTACTACTTAATCAGTTCGTAAGACGAAAACTCCAATTGGATCGAACGGAGAGAGTCGAATAATTTCTCACTTTTTTTCATACCGTGATCATGAAAGATGGGGTATATTTATTTTACCTAACCGACCAACGAGATTTGTCATGCAGATATCGTCCCATACCTCTCTCAACGGATTAATACAATCTAGTCCATACTGTAAACAAATGTTTCGGAATAATGTTTTATTAACAATGTTCTCGGTGTTTCTCAACAGTTCAAATTTGTTTCTGACTTGTTTCGGAACAGATTCAACAACGTTGTTAATCAACACTACAAGGGGAAAAATGAGTAACAATGAGCAAGTGTGGTCGTGTTTAGTCAACCAGAATCCTGTATGAGTGAGGTAGGCTTGGTACACATGGTCGCGCGACAAAAGCGCGCCAGTACTCATGGGAAGCGACTTGGGTCATTGTTGACTGTCGGAACTAGGCAGACTGCTGCTGGATTTCCACTATTAATAAGATTTCACTTCATTTTAAACATGGAACTAGAAGAAATTACATGTCTTTGGATTCTCTATCATCGTTAAAAACGGCAGAAACAAACACGGATAATTTAAGTGACAGGTTATCTCATTGTATTTTAGTAACACACTACTCAAAATTGTGGTATTCAGACACGACTTTTTTAACTAAACATTATTATTTACATTTACTAATTATTGTTGCATATAAATCTTTTGCCGCTGAGTAATTAGCCTCAAAATGAAGTCAAAATGTGCCGCGACAAATTTTTGTGGCAATTTTTGCTTGAACAGATATCAAAACGACCAACTGCAATAGTATAATGATCATACTACTACATTCTGGGTTAGAAGTTTTGATGAGCCAAATTATACACTTATCTGGCCGCTAAAACTGATTTCACAAGGGATAAAAGTTGACCTTTTCAGCGGTGCAATGAGTTATCGAGATCACAGCCAGACCATTCAAGATGATCTTCTAACTTCTGAACCAGTGTACAGTGAGATTTAATTCTATGAGATTTAGAGAGAGTCGAGTGCGAGGCATAAGTTGTTTTTGATCCAGTTTACTTCATCTCATTTCCGCATTTTCCTAGTGGAATTCACTATTATTTCGTGCTGGAGGATAAAGTACCGTGACAAAATAGAATTGTATAAATTCTACTATTCGTGTGTCATTTATCAATATTATTCTTTCCAATAAGAAAAATTTGTCACTTTAAAACTAAAAATAAATAAGTTACATAGGCTTATTTTCGTTTGTGTAGAAATTTTCAAAAAAATTTCAATAATTTATTCCCAGGAATAAATCTGTTCCTGTAGTCCAAAATTTGCATGGTAATATAGCTGGCCGGTTTTTGTATTTTATCGATTTGTTAATCGATATCAATGTGCGACACAGAAACGCGCACTCGAATAACGCCACGTCTAGTTGAATGTGATAGAATTTGTAGAAAAAGAAAACAAAAAAACGCCACTGTACGGTCAAAATTATTTATAAAATTAGAACATACAGGAGTTTTCAATCTCTAATGAGATGATACTAATCGATTCTGCGGATTAAAATCTGAGTACCGGCATACGTCCGTTATACTGGCTCACTTTATAAAGATGGATTTATAATGTATAACTGGTGTATGACGGAACTCAGATTTTAATCCGCAGAATCGATTAGTATCATCTGAGTAGTGATCGCTATGTTCAAAGTTTAGAAATAATTGGGATTCTACAAATGTTAACTTATTTTTTGTTTTACAAAATATTCTCTGTCCTTGATAAATACGAGTATAAGCGGCAACAAACATAGACAGTGCTGTCAGGATTCCTTATATTTTCCTAGTGAAATTAACATGTTACGACAACATTTATTAATCAGAAGAATTGATTTGTATGTATACAATTTTTGTCGCAACATCATTGTCAATATAATATACTGAAAATACTCAAAGAGGACCGCCGATAGTGATAGAAACGTCGTATGTTTAATTATCTTTATGTAATATACTTATTCATTTAATTACTTTTCAGAAACTTTTTACTATTAATTTTAAATGTTATTTTATAAATTAAGTCATAGCAATATAGATATTGTAAATAAAAAGTCCACATGATACAGCTGGGCTGTTTGGTATTCTGTCGTTAAAGAAACCGAGGTAAACCGCGCGACACATGTGTGCAGCTCCATAAGAAACAATGTACTTGTAGTGTAGCGATGCATCCCCGTAGCATGTGTATTCTGTATTCTGTACGCTGTACACTGTACACTGTACGCTCTAGCGTGACCGTGTGGACATAGCCCACAGTCATTTGACTTGACAATCAGAATCTATGGCCAACATCTTTGTTTGTGGAATGTAATTCATCAGCACATGATTGCAGTCTGTCAGGACCAGTGCAGCGTTTCTCAATCGACGGTCCGCAGGAAAATTTTAGTGGTTCGCGAAAGATGATAAATATTATTACAGTTTTGCTAACAAGCAAAAAACTATTTATTGTCACAAAACTATCTGCATTAATGTAGGTATTTCGGAATCTTTTGAAATAATTATCATCATAATCATGTATTTAAAAAATGTATTCTTATATAATATGTTATATTATCATGATTGATAAAACTTACATATGTGGCATATATTTTTATAAAGCGTAATGTACTTACCAGTACAAGGAAAAATATTACAATTTTTAATACAAGCTATAAAATGGCATCTTTTGTAGGAAAAAATACAATTTTGGATTTCATCAGTCGATTTTAATTACCTTCCTGCCTTTGAATTAATTAAATTTTAAAGTAGATGAAGTTTCAAAAATATTTTTAGAACACGTACATAACTTGAAATCAACTCTTAAGCAATATTTTCAAAACTAGTAAGGACTATTCCTGGGTTCAGAATCAATTTTCGGTGACAGCTAAGCCAGTAGCTTTCATGCAAGTGACTAGGAAAATCTAATTGATTTAATCAGTGACTCTAATGTGAAGAAAAACTGCAAAGATAAGTAATTTCTTGGCGAGTTTGTCAGAAGAGTATCCCGATATTTCAAAACAATCTATTATTCTTTTATTTCTGTTTTGTACTATCTATTTATGGAAAGGAGGATTTTATTATTATGCTGCAATCACGTCAAAGTGCAGAAACAGGATCGACGCCATGCCAGATATTACAATTCAACTTAAAATATTGTGCCTGGTATAAACAAGGACCCAAAACATCAACGTCATTAAGTGTTCATTTATTCATATTTTTATGTTTTATTAATCTATAATTAAAAATTTGCAAAATATAAATTAAAACTTTTTATAATTTTTACAAGTTGGAATTACCTAAACCAAAATATAAACCAAGTGTTCCGTTAAATTGTCCGATTTTGAGAAGTGTTCTATTGCAGAAAAAGTTTGGGAAACCCTGCCTTAGACGAATTAGCATGTCATTCCCTCAATATACACTAAGATTGAGAGATTGGCACTAAACTTTGTCTCTAAATAGTGGAATTAAGCAAGTCACTCTGAACAGACCGAAATAAAACATTTTCATGGTATGTTTATATTCAAAGATACTCATAACATTCCAAGATAAGATCATAAAGCGAACGAGCAATATCATGGCTGTTCAGGATAGTTTCTGCAATCTACGAAATATATATATCCGAAAATATCTTCCGTTGAGTATCTCATGCATACAAGATAATGTAATGTGTAGGGAATGGGATGTGAAATAGAATGTGTATTACGAGAAGATCAGTTTTGTTTTATGAAGAGAAGCAATATTGACCCTGCGTCTAATTGTAGAAGAAAGGATAAGAAAATACCGACCCACGTTCATGGCATTTGTAGATTTAGAAAAAGCGTTTGAAATGTGAACTGGAACACACTGTTAAGGATTTTGAAGAGCACTGGAATAAAATAAGAAGATAGGAGGCTTATGGATAACCTCTACAGAAGACAGGCAGTAGTAATTAGAACAGAAGATCAAGAAAAGAAAGCCGTAAACAAGAAAGGAGTAAGACAAGGATGCAGGCTGTCACCCATGCTCTATAACTTAAATATATAACAGGTGATGAAGAAAGTTAAAATGGAATATGGAAATCATACTGCAAGGAGAAGAAATAAAAACGCTACGCTTTGCCCATGATATTGTAGTATTAGGGGAGTCAGAAGAAGACTTGGAAACCATAATAAATGGCATGAATGGCATGGAGACAGAGTTCAATATGAGGATTAATAGAGGGAAAACCGAGGTAATGGAGTGTAGGATGGTAACTATTGGTTACTCGATTCCTTATGTATGCAGCTGTACATATTAAGTCACCCCACGTTGCCTTAGGTAACTGGCCGTTACTAATTTCACATCTCAGGATATCCATCAGAGTCCTGTTGGACCTCTTTGCAATGCCATTTTGTTGTGGTGTGTATACCATAGTCGTTTCATGTACAATCCCGTTACTTTTGCAGAATATGTCCCAATTTTTCGAACAAAATTCAAGTCCATTATCCGTACGAATTCTTTTCAACTTCATATAATTTTGATTTTCCACTTGTATTTTCCATTCCTTGAAGGATGATAAAACTTCATGTTTTGATTTGAGTAATTTGACAAAGACGTATCGACTAGCGTCATCAATAATGCCGAGAATGTATTTGTTGCCACCAAAACTTTCGACATCAATTGGTCCCATTAAATCTGCGTGTACGAGGTTTTAAATCTCACCTTTATTTCTTGCATCGTTACGTGGATGTGTCGGAAACGATTGTCTAGTAGATTTTCCTGTAAGTCGTAGGGGCAGTCACCTCACAATTCAAACCAATCGTAGATTCCGTGATTACAATTTTCAATATTTGATGCTGATCCACGTGCACGAATCTTCGATGCCACAGATTTAAGGATTCCAATTTCCCTTTTTCGGTGTTTGTATTAACTTCTGCATTTAATTCTGGCTCTATATTCACCACATATAAACGTCCTTCGTTCTTCGCTTGAATAACCAGATTTCCATCACTATCAAAAATACGACAACCACTTTTGTTAAAAATACCTTTCTTGTCATTTTCAATTAATTGACGAATCGATAGGATTCCGTGACATATGCATGGTACCAGCAATGCATTTTTGATCTTCAGTTTTTCAAATTCAGAACCACTTTCAACTAAGTTTGCCCTGACCACACCCTTTCCAGCTGCGTAAATCGTCGTGCCATCTATAGTCGTAACCTTCTCAGATGACGTATCTATACCTGAAAAATACTTCTTGTTTGGAGTCATGTGGTGATTTGCACCTGAGTCAACGATCCAGACGTTACTATTCGATGTAGTCGAGCCACAGAAAAAATTGTTTATCTTTATCTTTAGATTTCTTAGCACAATCACGAGAAAAATGCCCTGTTTTTCCACAATTATAGCATTTAAAATTTCCTTTACATTTTGTTTTCTTCAACATGTTTTCGTTTCCATTAGAAACTTGTCCGTTTTCTTGTTTACCTTTTCTGTACGATGAATTATTACTTTTCTTCACAAACATGGCCGTTTGTCTGTGGTCATTATTTTCATGTCGTCGTGCATCTTCAGCGAGAAGTCTCATTTTTACTGCAGCACATTTAAATTCATCTTCTGGTAAATTACACAATGCTGTTACGACAGTATCCCAGTCTTCCGATAAGCCACACAATATAGTCATTGCCAAATCACCGTCGTCAATAGCGTAGCCAATGTATGCAAGTTCAGCAGCGGTTTCATTCACTTGCGCTAAATATAATCCCATTGAATTATATTCTTGCAATTTTTGGGAATAAAGTCTTCGACGGAGTTGTACAATGCGAAATCTACTGTCACGTGGTGCATACAAACGTTCGTGTTCTTCCCATATTTCTTTTGCTGTTGTTAGATGTGGTATGTGCATCTGCTGTTCATCACATAGAGAAAGAGCAATCTTTGCACATGCTTTTCCTTGTCTCTCATCAGCGTCAACATTTTCACCGGCCTGTCCTCACCTGGAATTATGACGGTCCGTAATTCACACCCCATCAATACCATTTTCATTTGGTAATTCCACAATGCATAGTTTGTTCCATTTAGTTTTTCGATTATTCTTTGTTCCGACATTTTGAATACGCTTTTGATTCGACGACTTGCACGTATTTTTACGTTGACGACAACTAAATTTTGTATAATTCACGTGTAATATTATCAGTTTCACGCCTGGGCCCATAACCATTGTTAATATTTTCATTTAATGCCCGTTAAATTAATAATGCTTTATTCAATTTAAAATAAGATCAAAATTTTTATTTTCAAATGAACACGTTGATACATCTTTGAACAGAAGACTGGACAAAACCAAAGAACACATTCATTCATAGCGAGTGATGCCACCTGAGCAAAAAACAGAACTAAACTTAATTCTTTACATCTTCGTTGAAACCCTGAAGCACCCCCTGTTGTTGCAGTTTCTATAATTCCTATGTTTTTGTTCTAAAATAACATCTGAAACAACGATGTTGAAAAACATTAAATCAAGTGATTACAATGGAAATGGCGAATTTTTGACCATATTAATAATGAAGAAGATTAATCGATTGAGCGTTTTATAGCAAGGCGAGCGTGGCTCCGTCGATTTTAAAAGAGAAGCGTTTCTCATAAAATACATATTGCTGGAGAAGTGGGAAGTGGAAATACAAAACAGCTGCTGTATTTCCCTCCACACAAAGAGTAAGCATGGAGCCTCAAATTATCTTCCTATAAATAGTAAATAAGAACAAATTTAAAATAAACTGTATTAACATCAGTTCCTAAATTTGGAACTCCATCTGGTGAATTTTAAGGAATCCAGAGAGGACAGAGGCAACCCTTGATTCACCACTGTATAAATAGTCGTAAAATATTGAGAGAAACGTTGTTTCGTAAGCTCACTTGCTATTTGAAAATTTCAAGAAATTAATTATCTTCAGCCGACCTCCTGTAGTCTAGTGGCTAGCCTCTAGTTGCTGCTTCACAACCGGGTTCGAATCCGGGCATAGGCTTGGATGTTTGTGCTGTTATGACCGCGATGACTGCTGGAATATTGATACGCCGACCGCGTGTCACTCCAAATTCGGAATGTGTCATGCAAGATGACAGTCTGCAGTCGTCCTCGATGGGCTGAAATGCTAAAAAGAATAATGGTCTTCAAGTTTTATTTATATAAAACAATTTATGAAATTCCATCTTAATATAATATTTATTCACGCTGACAAAGGTTCTGTCTCTATTGCTTTCCACCGTATTAAATATCACTAACGGTGTTAGCGTACTCCTTGCGGATATAGTCTCTTACAAAGTTCGCAAAGCTAAACTCCAGAGGTGCAAACAATAATTTTATTAAACCTTGGACAGTTTAGTCCACGTTCATCAACTCATCTAACATTACTAGAGCATTACCGAATCATAACTGTTTCTGCACGGAGGTCCTTGCTAACATTTCTTCCCACACCCGTCTTAATGTCTCGGCGAAGAAAGACTCGTCATTGTGACGACATGACTACTCTTCAATCACGCTATTCCCATAGCACTTAACCCTATTTTCCTTCCTTACATTAAACAATAATCACATACAGAGCAGTGACCTTACTCGTTATTTATTCCAAGTGTGATTGACTTATTACTTAGGATAATTAACAAACTTTTGCCACATATTCCTGTATGTATGTTGTTTGTTTGTGTACATGTTGATAAGCTGCCATCGGGATCTATATCAATCGCAATCGCAATTCATTAACAGTTTCAATACAAATTTCCCAGCTCCATCCGATCAACTAATGTTGTCCTTAATGAAATTTGATGCATTTTAACGGTAATATCTTATATTTAAGTTGACCCAAATTACAAATTCTATTAAATACCATTTAAAGTCGAATACGTTTAACACGTACGTTTTATGATGATTATTTTTCCTTATGTCAATCAGTCACATAAACAACCAAAACTATAAATTAATTTTGATTTCAAATTTATTTAGCAAGAGCTTTTGGCATTGCCATAGTCATTCTCATGTAATTTAGTATGTATTTATAATTTCTAACTTTCGACTAAATTAGAAGTTCAGGACACATTGAAAATTTTCAATTTAAATTTTTGCCAATTAGTGGTTGTATGTTGCCGATTGTGCTTGATGAGCACATCAGCATGAACTTCTAAAACTCTGTGTAGGCCAGAACAGTCTGGAATCACGTACAATCCATGAAGAAAGTTACATGAGAATGACTATGGCAATGCCGAAAGCTCTTGCTAAATAAATTTTAAATCAAAATTAAGTTATAGTTTTGGTTGTTTATGTGACTGATTGACATAATGAAAAATTATTATCATACTAAAGAAAAATCAGCCTTTTAACAAAATTTAATAAATTACTTGAAGAAATTATCATAAGTCATAGTTGCATTCATTGAGTATATTTTTCCTCATTACACGGAACCTCTCTGTGTGAGTGACGTCAGTTTTAAAATCATTTAATAAAACAAACTAAATTTGTGTCGGATACATTGTTGTTTTTCTGAAAGATACAATTCATTTTGAAGAAGTGACGTGATATTAGTCACGTTTGGAGTGAACTTAGCTAAAAGAGCATATTTCGTGGTTAACAATTAATTGGCTGGTAAGGAGCTGAAACATGTTCTCTGTAAATTGCTGGTAGGGAACCGTCGGCAAACACGTGGATTGTGTATGAGTAAGTATTTGTGTGTCACATTTGAAACGTATGTGGAAGTTGCTGCTAATCGATTTTTGAGGAATCACGACTGACGCTTAAATACGCAGCAGATCCGGAGTTGACCTTCGCGAAGCCAAGATGGCGACGAGGAGGCTGGCAGACTGCTAGTCGCCTTCCCTTCAGTGCTGCCAACTCTTCCACTTGTGTGGAAACGAATTTTAGCTCGTTGTCGCCACCTACGAATCTAATTAAAACAAATTCCCGAGTACAGCCTCTCCTAAAACAGTAGACACACGCCACTGAATTGTACTTTTCTACAGCAGGTTTACGACTGCCCGTCTGATGCTTAAAGCGCCATAAAAACTTTAAAATATCGTTATGCTAGAACTGCAGGTGACGAACTTACGTTAATATTGCCTTAAAAGTTTCAATTCTATATAAGAAGGTTCAGAAATAATAACATAAATGCAAGTTATTTTATAGCGCATTTTCGCAAGCTTGTTTAATTGAATGAATATACATAGAGTTCTGTCAATTCTAGAAATAATTAACAAACACCATGATATATTTAAATACCGTTAGGGTATGAACGTATATATTATTATTGCTTTCAGAGGGGTGGAAGTACATTGCCCAACGTAAACGATTCGAAACAACGGTATTTTTCGTTCTTCAAGTGATTCTGATAAATAGCAATGAAGAAGTGACACTACTTGACCACTCAGCAACAAGATGCAAATGTTAGCAATATGGTTAAAGAGGCGAACCGTAAAGATAATGAGAGTTCAAGGATGCTCATAAAGTTGAATGATTCAAGGAACCAGAATTTCACGGAATTCACTGGCCAGATGCAAGATAGTAGTACAATAAACATGTCGTAATTTATCTTTATGATTCATTACCGAGCATGTAGCAGCTGCTCTCGCTGACGATAAACAAGTCACTTGCACTAAATGAAAATTTTCTTTTCCATCAAGCTGGTCGCAGCTATGTCAACAAATCAAAGTTCAATTTAGACCAAATATCACAATACTGAATGCAATTGTGTAACAGAGGAATCATCTTCAGTTGAAGGAGTTTATGTAGAAAGATGTCATACATACAACTTTTGTCAATCGAAACAAAAATTATGGTAACAATTGTCCAGATAGTATGTATGGAAACGAGAAAAGACGTCCAGAAAGACTGACCTAAAATCACGAAATGCTATATACCACTTGCACATAATAAAAAGTATTATAACGAATAATGAACTAATATATACATATATGTATATATTTCTATGCTGACTTTTTATTTATTGTAAAGAACTAATAAGTTCCAGATAAGTGAGTCCACGACGTTGAATACACGTTGTTGCATCTAACAAAACACATAGTAAAAGCGGAATTACTTTAATTGAAGATGTGCACGTCTACGTGTTACTCCTACCAGTCGTACATACTTCTTTTAACAGATACATTGTAATCATGAAGAGCGCTGACATACAATTGTGCAATAAATATTATTCTATAGTTTCGATAGAGGAAAACGTTTGCTGTGTAAATATTAACACACAGCCAAGGGACCCATCAACACGATAATTTGATTTATGAGAACGGACTCAAGTGGCAGAGGGCGCGAATGTTTTACGATTTATCATATAATTGATACTAACGACACACAATATATTGGTAAATCTGTGCCGTGACGTGGGCTGTTCCCGTGGAAACACCAAGTAGGTCAAAGATCTTGGGGTCAAGCAAGCCGTGCGCACGCGCGGGGAGGAGAAGAGAAGAGCAGAGAAGAGAAGAGTCAGTAGCCCAGATGCTCTGCCTGTAGAGGGGATTCTTATTTACGACCCATGAATGAATTAGTCTAGTGATTGGAACAAACATTTGGGCCAAAGATCATCAGTCAAGGATCTGAACATGTCGACTAGCTCTAACAGATGATCCAACAGCGTATGTGTGCGTCCTGTGGGGTCTTATGTACGTCCATCAGTTCATCTTATGGCCTCCGAAGATCAAAGACGGACGCCTTTCACAGAGATCTTTCTAAAAGGAAAAGTTATCTAAAAGGTTGTTTTTAATGCTTTCATACAGAACACAAGAATGTTCAATAAAATCGTCAATAAAACGTAACCTGAATATAAAGAGAAGGACGTCAAATTGACAACTTAAAGTGGTTTTCTTTTATTTGAAGTTCTTTGAATTGAATGATGCAATTCAGTGCAGGATTTGTGACGATGAATGAAGCCATTGCTGAAACGCTGGAAAACCCTCATTCAACGTAATGGGGACTGTCTCGAAAACTGATTAAGTATTGTCCATTCTATTGCACATATTTTCTAAATAATATATATATATATATATGTTATCTTTAGGTTGAGTTTCGTATTAATATTCAGGTTTCATTATCTTTTCATTGTTCATCTGATTAAATCCCAATTTAGGGATAAATTTAGTAAATATTACGAATAATAAATACAGCCTATTTCTCAGTTAAGTATATTAATATTTATTTAAATCATCTACAACTTTTCGTCCATTATTTTGAACTTACACGGGTAACTAGGCAGAAATTTAAAAACACAATTAAAATTTTTAATACAGTATCTTCCCATAAAATTTAATAAGTTACTGACCTTCATTTGAAGTATTTCCACTTCCCTTTAATAAGTATATTTCATTTACAAAAAAGTACTGATTTCAATGAAATTATAGCAATAAATAAAACAACTTATATATATATGTACATAAGCCGAAAATTTTACGTTTTGGATTGCGTTCAGCTTAATAATGTGTAAGAAAAGTAGAGTGTTAAATTTCAGCATTGGAAAATGAAATAATACAAAAATTAAATTACAGTAGCAAGAGCCAGTGTTTTTTTGTAAATTATTTTTCACCTTTTTATATCGAGTTCATTAGGGTTCCACACGAGATGGAGAATTTCGCTCATAAGTCTTAAAAAATAATTAATTTCTTCATCAAAAAATTTCACATTTTGCCAATATAAATTTTTAGATAGATGTGTATCACATTTTACTTTATATTTGTGTTCTTAATTTAGCGTTTTTAGGGCTTTCTTTTAAAAACAAACAAAGATAATAATTATACATTTTATACATTACCTTTCATGAATTAAGATATTATAAATACTACTGAGCAAATAATGTTTTATGTCCATACTTCTAAACAGTAATTCAGAGCGTCATAAAACGGCACTATTTATTCTCCGCTACGTTAGCAGAGACTAAAATACTCCTAATACCCCGAGAGAATCCAATATACTTCCGGTACATCAGAGAGTGAAACTTACTCTTGGGACTTTAAAACAATCAAAATTACTGCCAGTACTTTAAGAAAGTCAAAATACTGCCGGCACATTATGAGAGACAAAAATAGTCTCGTTACTTTGGGAGCGTAAAATATATTTCTGGTACCTTAATGGAATCAAAATTTTCCAGGTACCCTAACAGTATCTGGTTTTTGGTGGTACATAAAATGTGTACAAGTTTTCTAGGGAACTCTGTGTCACCCGTACCTATAGACTGGACTATTACTTCAAAATCAGAGACTTTAGAAATCGGGATTTAACTCCAATCTAGGTTACTTATGTAAAGCCCTTTCCTTTCTAATCCTCCACCTAGAAGCCGGACTACAGCATAACACAGTTCATGAATGTGAGAATTTAACTCTCGAATTGACGCGAATCTGGATTGTTTTCGCTTTGTTCCCCTCCCAGCTCAAATTTGATTAAATTTATAGTCAAACAACTTCAGGAGTAACCTCATCAATTTAATTAACTCCGAAAACTGTTTATTCGACGCAAATATTAGGGGTTTATACATGTTTTAAAATTAAACAATGGATACTGGGTTAAAGTTACGTAAAATATTCGCATTTCTTAAATGAAAGTTGTTGGGACGCGAGAGGTTAAGTTGGCGTCTTAGGAAATATGCGGGCCTTGGAAGAAGATTACGGAAACAGAGCAACATAAGTATTTCTACTTTAATAAAGACGCTACATAATTTTTTGATGATGTAAGGACAAATTCACAATTAAAACTTAACAATAGTTTTCATGGTTGGTAGAATTATTCTGTCTTCGAATGAAAATCGTTTCCCCCTTAATAACTTTACACAATTGTCATTCTTCATGGATGTTAGCGTGTGAAGAGTGTGATTCAGTAAATTTGTAGGTGATGAGGCATGGGCGGATCTCGGTCAAGCAGCCGACCGTCAAGCGAGAGGTCCCAGGTTCGAGTCCCGGTCCGGTCAGCATTTCTCATGTCTGATCTTGTTATATGTTTTAAATAGACAAAGTATTGAAATATTGTAGCCTACTCATTATACACAGTGTGGAGAAGAGAGTAAAACAAAGTAGAACCTGACGTCATCTCACACTATTAGGTCGTCACTCATAAATGGATTCAATATACGATGGATATATGAACTCATTATGTTTTATAATAATAATTATTATTTATGAATGTGGAACAGTTTATGCAATCATACAAATTTTCCAACACGAAATAACTTTAAGGATTTTTACTTTTTAGCATTCAAATTTCATTATTGTTCACATTAGTCTTCACGTTTCACCTTCCACAGTTCAGGTTCAGGTAAATGACGGTACATTTCTAAAATGTCCTGCCAAAATTCATTTTCTTGAACATTTCTTAAAGTCATCATATAAATAAGAAATGATTACTATACGCTCCAGTAGGTTTTTGAATTTCAATGCCGACCACATTGTTTTGCAATAGTGGATAAATTGTTGGATGATTTAGTTATCCAACCAAAGGCCCAGTTCATAAAAACTAAATCCACAATGTTGTTTACAAATTAAACTGCAATGACTGTCCTAGTGTATACATAGGCCAAACTAAAAGAGCCATCAGCACCAGAATCAAGGAACACGGATCTAATATTAAGCTTTCACAAGACAAATTACCATTATTTCAAAACATATATTAGATTCTAACCACACTATTGACTGGGACAATTTCCCAATTTTAGACAAAGACAGTAACTACAAATGTCGATTACTTTCAGAAATGCTTCATATAAAACATTATTTGCTCAGTAGTATTTATAATATCTTAATTCATGAAAGGTAATGTATAAAATGTATAATTATTATCTTTGTTTGTTTTTAAAAAACAATTTGGTCTTTTGGTTCTTTATTTACTGTATCTTTGGCTCTACTACAATATCTTTGTAATGTTATAATTTCGTGCATTGCAATTCAGTTCAACCTGAAGAGAGTCCATATCAGGACCGAAATATGTAGTTGCCTTTAAATTATATTTTATGTGTCACTAATTTTTGTCTGTTTTTTGGTCTTATTTAAACTTATGCTAAGAATTGTTTGCCACAAGAACTGTTATTAAATTCTTCTATTTCTGACTTTTGGACATTAATACATGTCTAAGTGTACAATACTTTGTAACAATGTAAGGGCACTTCTCGTCCGAAATACAGACGGGTTCAAGGATGCAATGCACCCCTTTTAATCGTCGCATGCGCCACGGTTTGGCCACCTCTAATATACGGAGACGTTTATTATTGTACATTAGTACTTCATTCCAAATGGTATTCCGGAAGTAATGAATTCAATGTATGAGAATCCGGATATTTACACAACAATAAGGCAGGTAAATACGTTTTTTAATTGTGATTTTTTGTGTGGTATGAGGTGATGCTGGATATGGCGTTGTTCCCTCGGGGTGACTGGAGTGACTTCTCGAACGTGAATGGAGCTCCTAAGTTAAGAGTACAAACACCACATGGTCGCTACGATTTCTAAAGCAAGCCACACAGTCGGGTCCCATTGTGGCAGTGTTTACGGCCCTCCCAGTCCCCTGCCTTACAGCATATTGACAACAATGTTTACGCTCGCGTACAAAGCAAATCTCTTCGACTCAAGTAGGCTCTTCGGCCAACATAACATAGCGGGGCTGGGGCTGGGTTACGTTCCTCTAAGCTGCATCCCGAGAAATCAAGATTCCATACCGTACTTGCACCTATCTACCTGATTCTAATTAATGGTATCAAAGCTGTAGTGTACACAGACGAAATTAATTAGAGATTTTTTTATTTTTTTCGTGTTACAATTTGAGGAATTAATATTCTCGCGTCCGAACTGGCTGGGTCATTGCACGAAATCTAGAAGAAAAAACCTATCACCGGATAACATTTACGAGGATTCAATATTGTCAAGAAAGTTCAGGATAGATAAATATCTGGCCAAACGCATCTCTGTTCGCAAGATTTAAATTGGTACGCTAAATTATCCACGGAAATCTGCTGTCGAGAAGAACGTGGCTAACCATGAACTTGGACAAGGAGCATTGTCCTGCTGGAAGTATCCATCCCTGGCAGAGTACACCATTAGCATAACAGAATGTACTTGATCTGCGATAATAGTTAACCACCCAATGCCTGATAAGTTTCACAGGAATCAAAGGACCCATACCATGACACGAAACGTCCACCGAACTATAATATTGCCGCGACCAACTAGAAGTGTTGTAGCAATGCAGTTAGGGTCCACACTTTCATGTTGTTTCTCAGTTTGGATCCGTCTGATTTCTTCAAACCGTTTGTCTTCAACAGCATATCTGCTAATGTACCATCCAGGTGTAGAACTCTATCTTTTTGTTTTGGATCAACATTTGTAGAAGTTAGAAGTATCATAAAGAAATGCATTGATTTCTGGAGCATGTATTTCCTCTTCTTTGAACAACTGTGCAAAAATGTTTGGTTTGCTGTCAAATTCTACTGTTATATATTCATAAAAAGGTATAATAGCAAACATGTGTGGTGTTAGTAGCTTCCAAGTAAAGCATGTCCAACCCATTGGTTACTATTTGTATTTTGTATTTATTGTTAGTCAACAGTTTGGCGCAAGCCCGGTAGCAGAAACAAAATGAAATTTCTTAAAAATAAATACTCCTAATCTAAAGAAAACTAATCACAGTCCTTTAAAATTTCTATAGCCATGAAAAAAAGACAAACACTATAAGAATTATATTAACACTTTACTCTAATATTTAAATTCGAATATACATTTATATTATTCAAAATACCAACTTCACTTCACTCGTTTGTTGAGGTTTGTCCTGAATTTATTTTCCTGAAGAGGATTTCCTCCAAACACACAGTTAAATTATTCCAGTCGTTGATGGTACTATTTAGGAATGATAATTTGCCAACACCTGTTTTTTCCTTTTTTACATTTCACTTTTAATTGATGATGCCATCTAACTATATAACTGGGCTTTTGCATTTTGCAGCCAATTCCAAACCACGGTTTTTGCCCCGTATAAGCTTTGAATAGCAAATGCAGCCTTGCTTTATCCCTCGTTTGTGACAATATCTCCCAACCTAGTTCTGCTTTTTCATTCCTATGACCCGGCCCTACACTCACAAAATTAGCAGCCCTTTTCTGAACTTTCTCTAATGATTCTATTTGATTCCAAAATTGGTCTAGCTAAGGATAAATATGCCACCTCCTTTGATTTTGAACTTCCATTTTTTAAGTTCCTCATAACGAAGTGTAAGGAATTCCACGCTTTTCGGGCGGTGAAATTCACATGTTCCTCCGAACCAAGTCTGTTGTTAAAATATATCCCTAGATATTTGCAGCACGTTACCCTTGGAATTAATTCCCCACCGATTCTACTATTTTATATTCTATCTCATTTAACAACGTACGTTTTGTAAACGAGATTAAGCTGCTTTTCTTTCCATTAATTTTCTTTTTTTTCCTCAGCCCAGCGATTGACTTTATCTAGATTTTTTGTAATAATATCACGTCTTGCTCGTTCGTTATCTTTCTATAGATGTTCAGTCGTCAGCGAAAAGCCTTACCCCTGACTTTAAATAATTCGGTAAGTCATTAATAAATATATTAGAAACAGTAATGGCCCGATGATAGAACCTTGAGGAACTCCAGACTTTACAATGCTTGAATCCGAAAATTGTTCTCCAATACTTCGCAATATCGTAGAACCCTTGGATGTACATAAAACTTTCTTCTATATTTATCCAGAATATGCCAGCTCTTAAAGTTTTTAAATACATTCTGAAAATTCTTTGTATTCTTTAGTAACATAACCAGGGCTTCCATATCCTTCAAATATTCTGCCTAGAACATGCAAAGCCCATTATTTCATTTTCCACCAAGGTAACTCAACCCTGATATCGTAATTAACAGTATTATTCCGTTCATCCCATATCTCAGTTACGTTTTCAAACTCACTCTTCAGTGTCTCGATCTATTATTCTCCATTGTTAACGTGTCCCTCTCCTTTTGATCGTTTTTCTTTGCACATCAATCCTATCCTTTTCTTATCTCTTCTTCCATCATATTTATTTTTGTCTCCTGCCTTTCTTCGCTGCTTTCTATTATTTTGCTTGTCTCCTTTTTAATATCTTCCAAGTCTTCTTCAACCCTCCACATCTACTTTACAGTCCAATATTTGTCTTCTTTATCTCTTCTACTAAACCTTCTAACTTTTCCTTCATTTCTTTTATTTATCCTTTCAATTCTTCTTTGACAGTTATAAGTTCTTGCTTCATCTCTCCAAACTCACTGGTCATATTACTGTTCACTTCTTTCATCAATGATAACATTTATTCAATCATGCTCTCTGTTCTTTCTGTTACTTTCCACAGGCGTTACTCATTTTTCTCGTCATCTCTCAAATTTTCTATCTGAACAATATCTCCTCCTTCATCTCTCTTATCTAAATCAGTTTCTACTTTTATATTAACACTTATTTTGAATTATTATTATGTAGCTTGTGTCAAAAGTTATGTTGATAACTTTTGTATTGCAATCTATTTAATTTGTACTTTCGTGCGCCAATATTTTATAATGCGACGTTATAAAATATAAATATATACACTTTAGCTGGTTTTTAAGCTCCGGCTAGAATAATAATTTAACATATATTATCAGTTTTTAAGAGGATCGGCATCAGTCTTGTCAGAGTTTTTGGAGCATTAGGTACCAATTATGTATTTAACTTTAAAAAATTTATTTCTTTAAAAACTAATATTAAATTTATGGCAACAGACCAAAGAAAACACCAACCCAAAGAACAAAAACTTTCGCAAGCAGCGAATAAATTCTATTACATTATTGTGATACCAACTAGCATTTCACAATATAATCATAAATTGTGTATATTTTTTTCTACTTATATTTTATACTAAACATATTTTAAAAATATCTTTCATTACAATATACTCATATTAATTTACTTAGCCTACCCCTAAACTTTGAAAGTGTGTTCATTTTTATAGACATAAAATGATCAAAATTTCAAAATTAAAGGAAAAAGGAGACGCACAGACGCAAGAAATTTTCCATTTGTAAATAGTTCAATACCACGCCCCTGGTATTCCCCTTCGGGAATTCACATACACCCCGGGAGTTCCCCGCAAGACGTCACAAACTTTTAGACAATTTGAATCTTCAGTGTTGTTGGCATCTATTGTCGTCGCACAAATGTTTCTTTATTGTAGGCCAACTGCACTTTACAATGACATCAATTCCTGAGAATTGTTCCCGAATCCCCTTCACTTTACAACATTAAATTAATTAAAGTTATTTACTATTTACACCTTAAAGTTAAAATATATAACAAAATCAGCAGCACCTGCGTTTTTACATTACATTGCCCCCCTCAATTTAATTTTTTTTTGAAATTGAAATCAAAACTATTTTTAAATTTATTTCCATATTATATCCGCAAGACCCCTTGCTCATTCTTCACAATCATTTTGTGTTCCAAGAAATTTCAAATTAATCTAAATAGACTGTGCAAGTTTTACACCTAACCTTTAAAATAATCTTTCATATTGATATAGATTTATAATATTTATTAACTATACTGACAACAGCTAAAATTAAAGAGAATTTAAAATTAACACGTGGTTTACATGAACTTACACATGTTTTCCTGATATTAATTTACCCGTTCACAGGAACGAAACTTTCAATTTGGCAGGATTGAGAAATTTGTCATCTCAGTTCAGTATTCATATGCCATCGTATGTGTTTAAGTCGTCAGCCTATCTTTCAGAAAATATTTATCTGTACTACCTCTGTGACAATCACTATAAATCCATATTTAATACTAGGTCAAAATAATAAGCAAACTCAGTCACCCTGTGACTTTTCCCTAACTCCTGTGTTCTCCCACACAAAAAATCTGTATCACAACAGCTTTGCTCAAAATGGAGTGTGATTCCCATCCACTCGGAGATAATCACCTAATCTCCTTCAATCTTATCGCGTAGCCATCCACTTTTCCTTTCAACTAACAAAATTCATACCTCAGCATGGCCTTCAGCCTGACCTGAACAACTCTCCAAAAAAAATTCCAACGCTTCCATTGTATGGCACAGTTAATACAGTATAAAGCATCATCCATTACCCCTTAGCACTTCTTGACGAAAAAAACATGTTGCGAATTAGGCTAACATGACCTACTCAAAATAAATTCATCCATTACACATAATTCCAAAATACCACAAACTTATATGACTGAACTGCCCACTGACACCATCCCTCAAACAAAATAATCTCAACTACCACTAAAATTTTCTTCCTGCGATATGCTATTTAGAATTTGAAAATACTAATTAAACATGATTGAAATCCTTTCTTGAATAAAACACTGGTAATCATTCAACAATTAAACGGCTTGATAGCTCCCATACCATATTTAATTAACTAGCAATTCAATTAATCTAAGTAAACAAACTCCGGATAGAACAGAATAGATAAAAATAACAGATGACACCTTATTTCTGCACAATAGTTTCTTATTCCATGACTTCCCAACAAAAAAGTCTTCAATTTCTACCCAGTAAACTATCCCTATATCCGCATTATATCAAATACTGTCTCTTTATCATAATCATTGAGTCACCACTTGGCTCATAAAATTCCTCAAGATTCTCCCCATATTCTTTCTCTTCAGCCCTGACAATTCACAATTTTTAAAATCCAAGAAATATCGGTCGTTAATACATGACAAAAATTTCCTTTTCCACAACCCCGCCGTTAGGGGTAGTAGCTCTGTCTTACCCCAACAGTGCTGATTTATGGGCCGCAATGATGACGTGCATAAAATAGGGTCTAAATTGCGTTCAGATTTGCATGCGGAACATATGCATATATCCACATAATACACAGTCATTTTTATTTTAGAGACTTGCTAGGTAACCGGTGGTTCGCAGGTATTTATACAAGCACAGTATTTAATTGTTGGTTTATTTTGGAATAAACTGAGCATCAGTACACGATTTTTTACCTTTTTACGCCCGCTACCCAATCTCATACCAACCGGTGAGATGTCTCATAGTCAAGTCAAGAAATCTATTGATACCTTAATTAAGCTCATAGGGGTAAAAATATCTTAAGACTCCAATATACTGCCGTTGTGACCAGTGAGTCACAAATATTCCTGGTACTGTAAGATAAAGTTAACAAGAACAAAGTCAGAAATACTCGCGGTACGCGAATTTAGTGAAATGTACTTCAAAAAGTTATAAAAGCATAATGGGTCCAGATACATGAAGAAATGAAAATACCTTGATATAGTAAAACTATTCTGGGAAAGGAACATTAACAGCTAATTAAGACGGCAACATTACATCATTTTTTAAATATAGTAAACTATGCATCCGTTTCACATCTCGGATGTTTTACCAATCCGTGTTCAAATTGGGCCGTACATGAACAAAGTACTGTTGAAAAACTTCGCTTCACCCCCTGAATCTCAGTTGAATGTCAGTGTGAAACCCATTTAGCTGATATACATCTCCCCCCCCCCCCCAAGCGGTTGAAGTATGATTTAAGTGGCAGGTTGAATGTCAAACTGAAATCGGAAACTTCTATAGCCTCGAATTCGACATCAGATTCAGTTGCTTTGCTGCATTATATGTATTGGTTTACTCATTAATGCCAAATGGATTAAAACTGCACACCAATATATCGAAGGAGGTACATTGAAAGTAATTAATCATACCATAAAAAGTAATCACTCAAATTTCGACCGATCTTACGTAATTAAAAAATTTTGCTCCCTCAATTCCCCCATGACAGCCCAATGGGTGATTAATAGTCATGCCATAACTTTACAGTATATTTTCCCGTCATGAGGAACATGCATTCAAATTGAATTAGCTTGTTACACACGGAATTTTCAGCAGCTGTGGTGTGAGAAGAACAGAAAGGATAATAAATGAATACATTCGGAAAGAAATAGAGGTTACATCAGTAAATATCTTCGATACAATAGAAAATAGGAGGTTGAATTGGTATGGACATTTGAGATGAATGTCAGAGAAACGGTGGCCATTAAGAATATTTCACTTGCAACGCCCGAAACAAAAGAAAAAAGGAAGACCTAAAATTGTGGACAAAGGAATTTATTACGTGGAATGTATTTGTGCTTAGGTCAAAGAAATATTGTTCTGCTATAATGTGGAGTCAACAAAGTATAAATCTTGATTTTAGAGCCGTGCGGGTAGCGAGTGCGTCACGTGTTATTTCAAGTTGGAACATGCTAGAAAAAAGTTTCCAGAATTTTCCAGTAGGAAAGTTCACTGATAGATTTACACAAAACAATACCTCAGGGGATTTTGGGTGTCTCGAGAAATGAAGTACGCAGTTACAGAAAAATGAAAGAAAAATATTATTTAGATTTATATAATCAACAAAATGAGCAAGTTTCACAGCTAAATTGGACTTACCCAAAATAACTGGGCCTACAAACATTCAAACTCACGAATGCATCCACGTTTCTTTGTCTTTAGGTACGCCTTGCAGTTGCTTTCCATCCAGGAATGTCGTGTGATCCCAGGTCCAACTCCTCTCACATCACCGTCCCGTCTGCTCCTTCAGGCCCAACTCCTGTCTCATTATCTCTCCCCGTCTGATTTCCTATCACCGTCCTGATTCATCGTCTCTTCCCGTCTGAACTCCCAGATCCATCTCGTCTCCTTTTTAAATTCTCAACCCTGGAGTTCCTACGTGACCGCATTTCACCTGCGGGATTTCACACATTCCCTGGAGTTCCCCTGCGGGATTTCACACATACCCCGGGAGTTCCCCGCGGGATTTCACACGGCCCGGGAGTTCCCCGCCACCCGATTTCCCCTGCGGGGCTTCACCTACTTTTAGCAAATTTGAGTCTTCCATTGTTGATGGCATCTATTGTCATCGCACAAAACTTTCTGTATTTTAGACCCAACTGCATTTTACAATGATTCCTGTTCCCGAATCCTTTTCACATAACTACATTCAATTAATTAAAATTATGTACTAACTGCACCTTAAAATTAAATATATAACCAAAATCAGCAGGCACCAGCGTTTTTACATTACTATATATATATATATATATATATATATATATATATGTATATATATTGTAATATCCTTTTCATGGGATAGGGCATTAAATTATTAATGAACAAATTTTAAACGGTTTGAAAATTTTATATTTATTAACTTTACGGTGCTGACATGAAACAATATCTCAGGGGATTTTGGGTCTCTCGAGAAGTGGAGTACGCAGTTACTGAAAAATAGAAAAGAAATCATTTAAATTTATACAATTAGCACAATGAGCAAGTTTCGCAGCTTTGATGAACTTACCGACAGTTACTGGGCCTACAAACATTCAACCTCTGGCTTTAGTGCGTCTTGCAGGTTTTTTACAACGATGAATGTAGTGTGATCCAGGTCCAACTCTTCATTTGCTTTCTCCTCTTCTACTGGTCTCGGCGTCCCTTCTGGCTCCGACTGAATTCATCGTCTCTTCTCCAGGACTGACTGAATCGTCGTCCCTTCTCTCCTGTTGAGTTTCTCTCGAGAGCATTTCCCCCCAGAGTGACTGCGGGCCTGACTTGATTATGTCTGGAATGCCTCGTACTCTCTCTGGGTTTTTATACAAGTTTTCACATGCCGAGACACCTTCACTTATTTATGGAGGTTTATGTACTGTGGTCGAAGACCTTTGGCATATGGCAAGAGTTGTCCGCTAATCCCATTGGATCAGTCGGCCAATCGCCTCCTAAAACTGGCGGAGACAAAGAGAAAGGTATACTGCGACCCCACAGAAAACTCGTTTCCCGTCATTCGGAAGGGCGTGAGAATAGTACCCAATCCCCGACCTACCTGATGCTGGTTTTCTATGGCTTTCCCTGTATTTCTTTAGGTGAAACACAGGGTAGGATTCTTAAGTCACAGCCCGTTGGCCCTAGCCAACCCTTGACTAAAAAGCTTAACGTTCCTCATCCCCCCTTTTAAATTCTATTCCTATGCTATTAAATTGGAGTTTCCTGATTCAGGATCACCCACATGTAGCCTATTAACACAAAATAATTACGTATATTAATAACGCACACATCTGGTAATATCAATCCTACACGGTTCTTTATTACAAGTAGGTCTTTCTCATTAGCAATGACGTTTTTCTCAATTGCTTCCAAACAGGCTTCACATTCTCCATCATTTTTAGTTTTCTTACTATGAATAGTGTAATTCAAGAAAATACATCACCTTAAAAACCAATTGGTAGGAGATATGGTATAAATAATTTCATTGTAATGTAATTGTCTACTGAATATAGACAGTTCCTGTTTTATTATTAATTTATATCATACATTATTCTTTTACCTGATACATATACGAAAATATCTTACGCTGAGTATCCCATAAATGCAAAATAGTATATTGGGGAATCACGTGAAATAAAATGCGTACTACAAGAAGATCACTTTGGTTTTATGAGGTGAAGCAATATTGACCCTGCGTCTAAATTTAGAAGACAAAAAAAGCAGGCTTACGTTCATGGCATTTGTAGATTTAGATAAAGCCTTTGATAATGTGAACTCGAACACACTACTAAGGATTTTGAAGACGACAGGAATAATATATCGACGAAGAAGAGTTATCCACAACTTACACAGATGACAAGCAGATGTAATTAGAATTGAAGGGCAAGATAGGAGTAAGACAAGGATGCAGTGTGTCGTCCATGCTGTTGAACTTATTTATAGAACAGAGGATGAAGAAAGTTAAAAAGGAATATGAAAAAGGAATCAAACTGCAAGGAGAAGAATTAAAAACCCTAATGTTTGCAGATAAAATTGTAGTATTAGGGGAGTCACAAGAAGACTTGGAAAACGTAATAAATGGCATGAACGTCATCCTGGAAGAAGAGTACAACATGGGGATTAATAGAGGGAAAATCAAGGTCGTGGAGTGTAGTATGGGAAACAGTGGAATAACAAAGGGTGTAAGATTGGGAAGGGATTTTTAAGGAACGTAAGGAATTATGCTACTTGGGCAGAGTAATAAATGAAGTAGGATACCACACACAAGGAACGTTTTCGCAGAGAAGGAAATTTACTTACTAATATAAATATTAATTGAGTTTGTCAAATAATTTATTAATTACCTTCACAAAATAAATAGACCTTTACATTTATGAATAATTAAGTGTGAACAGCGAGGAATAACTGTTTTGTCCCATCTGGATGCGGCGCAGCATGACATGTTTCAATTACTTTACTTATGCGCACACACTAAGTGAACGAAAGTTGATCAGTTAAAAACTGTAATAAACGAAGGGAAACAATAATGAAGAACGTGAATTGGAAACGATACACGTTTGTCTAATTAAAAACTGGGCGATTTCCAGCAATGCCTAAGTGTTTACCTACTAAGGAACATCAACGTTGTGAGAACTTTATGGGAGTTTTGGAGTGGGGAGAGGTCTGCCACCGTGCCCCTACGCCTACCGCTTCTACTAGATTCTATGTTCTATGGATGACATCCTCCAGTGTAGTCCCCCTTCTCCCAGCCGAAGATCCAAATACTAGAAGCCAGCGAATGGCATTCGTTGAAATGGAAGTTAGTAATGCTCGAAAGCTCATGGTGACAACACATGTGAGGATTGGCTGGATCAACTGCCGAATTCGACAGATAACTACACCAGCTCGCTGTTACAGATATATGGAGTTTGGTCACGAAGCGAGAAGCTGCAAAGTGCCAAACCTTAGCGGGTGATGTTACAAGTGTGGAGAGAATGGACACAAAGCCGCTAACTACAGTAACGCCATCACATGCATGCTGTGCCTAGACCACAAGGCTGAAGAAGAAGGGCAGAAACACCTCATTAGATCGACGACGTTCCCGATCCTGCGGGCCGCACTGACGAACACCAAAACCTCTAAATGGTGAACGTACTTTAAGGGAATATGCATCGCAGCAGGATGGCGAATGATCTTCTGACGCAACTTCAGAGCGAAAAAAAAGCAATGTCCTAATTCTTAGCGAGCAGTATGATAACAGAGACGAGGATGGATGGTTCACCGACGCCCTCGGGACGGCGGCAGTATGGATACCAGACATGAATCGACATCCGATTCTTCGACATGGAGCAGAGGAAGGATTTGTCTGGGTGAGATGCGGTGGAGTCACGTACACAAACGAACCAATGGATTGATTAGACTAGTGATGCACTGCAGCGAATGGACGGCGGTATCATTGTCACCGGGGACTTCAACGGCCAGGCGATAGAATGGGGTATGCCGAATACAAACTCAAGAGGGCGGCGGTTTATGGAAACGGCGGCTAGGACGGGACTCTTAGTCCTGAATGTCAGAAACACCTCAACCTTTCGGCAACCAGGACGTACGGTAACCATTCCCGACGTTTCATACGCCTCCTAAGGGCTGGAAACTATGAACCATGATTGGAGAGAGTTGGCAGATTACACAGGAAGCGACCATCAGTATGTTTCCTTTCGCGTTTTTTTGGGTTAACAGGCTACATGAGGGTGATCCTGAAACAGGCAACTCCCCTTTAATAGCATAGGAAGGGAATTGAAAAAGGGGGGATGCGGAAGGTAGAGCAAGGTAGCCCAGGGTTAACTAGGGCTATGGTTTAAGGATCCTACCCGGTGTTTCACCCTAGAAAAATTCCTTTCGCGTCGACATCTAGGGCACAAGAAGGAGTGCCAATATAAAACAACTGTGGGATAGAATGCAGCATGCATGGACGCAATGCAGTTTGCTGAAATAATGCGGGCGGGAGATCCGTAATCAACAGGAAGTGCAAAGGGCTGCTCAACAATAATCGGGCAGAAAGACATATTGAGAGCACTATGCAGCTCATAAATCAGCCGTGCGACGCGGTGATGCCCCGAAAGGTTCCACGCAATAATAGACGACCGGCTTACTGGTGGAATAACGAAATAGCCGAGCTAAGGAGAACCTGCCTGCGACTCAGAAGAAGAACCCAAAGAGCGAGAGGTAAAGAGGACGACTCACGCTCTCCGCCGAACATCAGGCTGCCAAAAAGGCTGTCCAGAAAGTCATCAAAGAAAGTAAGACCCGCAAATGGAACAGCATGATTCAGGAAGTTGACGCCGATCCCTGGGGACTCGGATATAAGATTGTCCTGAAGAAACTACGGAGTCAGTCGTGCACAAATTTGGATGCACAAACTATACAAGAAATCGTTGACAAGCTATTCCCGAACCATCCAGAACGAGAGGAGACAGTAGAAGAACAACTTGAAAGGGAAGTCCCACCCTTCACTAGAGAGGAACTTCAAAAGGCTGTCAACTCGCTAAAGAACCGAAAGGCACCTAGACCTGACAACATCCCGGCAGAGGACGTGTCCACAACTAATGTTGGACATGTATAACGACTGCCTAATAACCGGAGTCTTTAGTCCAAAATGAAAAACCGCTCGCCTTGTCCTAATTAGCAAAGCAAAGGGGCAAGGAAACGTACCGTCATCATACAGACCTCTATGTATGTTAGATACAGCGGGAAAAGTCCTCGAAAACTTCTCCAGCCCAGGCTACACGTAGCGAACGAGGAAGCAGGAGGTCTGTCGGTTAAACAGCACCGGTTCCGAAAAGGAATTCAACTATTCACGCCGTGGAAAAAACGGTGGAACAGGCAATGGGG
This sequence comes from Eucriotettix oculatus, assembly GCA_034510155.1. NCBI lineage: Eukaryota > Metazoa > Arthropoda > Insecta > Orthoptera > Tetrigidae > Eucriotettix > Eucriotettix oculatus. Next base: position 4,494,819 of record CM067378.1, read on the forward strand.
CGAAAGGGGGAAACCACTACAGTCGGCCTATCGTTCTGCTAGTTACTCTGGACGTGCGAAATGCCTTCAATTCTGTGAGGTGGAACTCGATAATTAGCGCTCTCAAGAGATAAATTCAGGCTTCCAGAGTACCTAATGCGCATTACAGAGGACTATCTAAAGGACCGTACCTTCCTGTACGACACAGAAGAGGGCAGGCAAAGCAGGAGACTGACGGTAGGAGCTGCCCAGGGATCGATCCTTGGACCAGACCTGTGGAATGTTTCTTAGAATGACCTCCTCGAACTAGAAATGTCCCACGACGTCATAGTGGTCGGATACGCGGATGACGTGGCACTTATAAACATTGCCAGAGAAACCGAAGACGTCCAGCGAAAACTCAGCCAGGCTATGAGGCGCATCAAGACGTGGTATACTATACACGGCCTTGAACTTGCCGAGGCTAAAGCGCAAATCGTCCGCATAACAACGAAGCGGATGACAAGCGAGATACCTATGATAGTCGGAGACACAGATGTCACAACCGTGCCTTACACCAAGCACTTGGGAATCATTGTGGATCATATTGAGAAGGTGGCAAACAAAGCAGCGAAGATGACTGCGGCACTAAGTAGACTGATGGCCAATACGAACGAACTGAAGCCGAGCAAGAGGCGCTTGCTGATGTCGTTCACATATTCGGTACTCCTCTACGGCGCGGAGAAATGGGCGCAGACCCTCTAAAGGAAGACGTGTCGGAAGCTACGGTACAACGTCGAGGAACCTTGAGTATTACGTGTCTACCGCACAGTGTCGCAGGCAGCCGTAATCGTTATTGCGTGAATTGCGCCCAAAAATCTTCTCGCTCTAGAGCGGCAAGAAATATGGCGCACCCAGACAGACCTTGGGAAAGACAAGGCGAAGGAACGGCCAGGAATAGAAAGATGTCCAAATGGCAGCAGCGATGGGACGAAGACACCCTAGGGAGGTGGGCCGCGAGAATAATACCACGATTGGACCCTTGGATAAGAAGATACCACGGAGAGGAAAGTGAGCGATTTTAAACTTTTGTACTGCCATAGAGAAAGCATTGTATATACATGACATGTAAGTAGGGTAATTCTTATTTATATAGCGTTAAAATAATGGGGGAACTATATTTTATAGCGTGTGGTTAAGTGTGTAGATATATATAGAAATAGTTAGGGCTACGAAATAAAGCAAGATGGAACAGAGAGGCTAAAAAACGGCCCAACCGCGAAGTAATGCGAAAGCGGTCCCGCGGTGGACAAAAGCCAAGGAGAAAGGGTTTTGTGGTTTAGTGAGTAGGAGTCTCACACTACCTGACGGGTGTCCATGATGGATTCCACAATTTCACTCGTTAAAAAAACTCCAATTGACAGTATCCGAAATTTCCATACAATTCTCTGATGATGAAGACTCTATTGTGCCGGGGACCATACAAATGAATTCAGATTTACACTTGGAATTAAATGTTTTGACCTGGTTTCACATTTGTTTTTCTCAGGCTAGATTGACTTTCAACAGCCCATTCCTAGCGGTGTGCTTTGTTTTATTAAATGGGATGACTTTTGCTTCATTTCATATAATTTCAAAAACTTATTTTGTTATGAAAGTCACTGTCTGTGAGCTGAACCTCTGATCGTCGAGTGACAAGTAGTTTCTCACTGTTTGTTAAACTGCACTCATAACGCAGCCAAATTTTCTTGGAATAGAAACGAACATGGCAAGTTGATGATAAATTTTCTCCAACAATGCAATTTGGCAAAGAATAAATAATATAAATGACTTATTGCAGTGATGGGCAAACTACGGCCCGCGGCCCCCTCAAATGTTATATGCGCCCCGCGAAACATTTTCTTAATATGACGAATAAACAAATAATACGGGCTTTGCGAAAAATAAATATTTTCCTCTTTCCTTTGTTTCGTTTTGTATCAGTGACAACATACAAATTTATTGTCTTATCCTAGATATTGGAATGTTATGTTGAGAATGAGAGGCCCTGGCTGCTGGCAACTTTTTAGATAAGAGTAAAATTGGCAACGGAGCCTCTTCGCAGTAGCTATTCCCTCTACGGCGGTTTGTTGTTGGTTTTCTAGTTTTATTCTGCTTATTGAAAAAACTTTAACCCCAAGGTGTTATCTAAGAAACGTTGATTGTGAGTACCGTGTTTCCAATGATGGACTTGGAAGTAATTTTTCATCGTTTTTCGGTATAAACCACTGTTGCGCGACTTGTGGTTGCATGTAATAATGGTTAGTAAGAATAAGAAATTTGGGAGATAGGAATGTATAGCAGCTAGACACGAGCGTCTGCGTTATAGGATTTCACGATCTAAAAGTAAACGCTGCATCTAAGGAACGAAGGAATGTTCCCCTCCTCCTTCGCTTAACGCTACAGGGTTCTCGGAATACAGTCCCCGTTTGCCCTACGCTGACATGATATAGAAGGATAAAGTTTTTTATTAGTTCTCCCATAAAAGCGCGGGTAAGTAGGAACCAAACACAGACTTTTGACGATCACTGATCCAGGGATAGGTTGGGTGGTGAGACGTTATGCGGTTGATGATGACGGAGAGAGGAAGTAGTCGATGAGCGGGTCACGTTGTAGAGGTAAGACTGTTCTGTGACGATCAATTTGTGCAGAATTCGTTGATAGACTATTTACCCTACAGAAAAACCTTGAGTGAACTTCTGCATATTTATATAGCCGGAAATTAATTATTATTTTTATCACTTTATCGTAAAATAATTATTTTATTTTTATAATAAATATATATTGTAATGTAAAAACGCAGGTGCCTGCTGATTTTGGTTACATAGTTTACTTTTAAGGTGCAAAAGGTATATGGATGATTAATTTAATGTTGTAAATTGAAGGGGATTAGGGAGCACTTCTCGGTAATTGTTGTCATTATGAAGTGCAGTTGGGCCTACAATGAAGAAAGTTTTGTGCGACGACAATACAGACAAACAACAATGAAGACTTAAATTGGCTAAAAGTGGATGAAGCCCCGCGGGAAACTCCCGGGATTTTGTCTGAAAACCCTGTGGCAGGGAACTTCCGGGGCGAGAATTTAGGAAGGATACGAGATGGACCCGTGGGGCAGATGGAGGAGACGGACCGGAGAGAGCAGACGAGACGGTGAACAGTCGGAGAGAGAGAAGGAATATGGAGGAGACGGACGGGAGAGAGCATACGAGACGGTGACCAGTCGGGGAGAGAGAGCCGACGAGAACAGTAAGGGAGAGACAGAGGACGAGGAGAGTCGGGGAGAGATCAGTCAGGCAGATGGATGAGACGAGGAGAGACGAGCAGACGGGATGGTGATGTGAGAAGAGTTGGACCTGGATCACACTACATTCCTCGATGTAAAGCAGCTGCAAGGCGCACCTAAGACAGAGAGACGCGGATGCATGCGTGAGGTTGAATGTTTGTAGACCCAATAATTTTGGGTAAGTTCAACATAGCTGTGATGATTTACTAACTGCGTACTTCATTTTTCGAGAGACCCAAAATCCCCTGAGATATTGTTTTATGTAAACATTCTAAAGATAAAATTGATAAATATAAAATTGTCAAACCGTTTAAAATTTGTAGTTTAAATAATTTTAAACCCATCCCATGAAGAGGATATTACTCATTATATATATTTTTCATCGTAAAACCTTGAATATTTCCTATGTACCTATGAAAGGCACTCTACACCACTATGCCTTATCTGCAACCAAACAGTAGCGATTTACAAAGAATATAACATTCATGATGCTTCAACTATAAATTATATTGGCCCGCCTAAAGTTTCTTTTCCTTACCTTTAGCCCCCTCTTTAAAAAGTTTGCCCATCACTGACTTAATCACGGATTAAAGGCACTGAAAAATTGGAGAATAAGAGGTTTCAATTGCATATTACAGAATACTATACTTTAAAAAGATGTTGTATGGTTATGTCATTAGTGTAGAAGCACATTGCTAAAGCTAGTGAAAAGTGAATCAAACAACTTAAACTCCAACAGAAATAAAAGGAAAAGAGTACGCGAGTTATTTTAGCGGCTCTGCTTCAGCTAAATGTTTAAGCAAACAATGAGACCTTGGTCTTCAAGTATGGACCGTACTCTACTCCTGTTCGAAAGTTGGAAAAAGAAAACTACGTAAATTCAGAAACAAGTTTTATTTAGTACAGAATACTTGTCTGATACAATTCTCGTTACATTCTGCGCTCCCGTATCTTGGAGAGCTCTGCTTTTATAATCTATCTCTAAGGGAGAAGTGCTAGGGTTCGGGGGTGACAAGGTTGAGGGGTGACAAAGTTCAGGGGTACAAGGTTCAGAAAAACAGGGTGCCAGGCGAAGGGTCCCCTATCTTATCAATATGTTTTAACTTGACTCAACTACAGGCCAAGCTAAGTCTGGTGAAAAGTTAATACATATTTTACAGTGATGTACATTACATTAGTATTATAAAGGAAGGAAATATGTTCTTTAATATGAATTATTCTATAATCTAATTAAAATCAACGCTCAATATTGGTAGGCTCGATTTTGAGGCTGAAAGTAGGAAAGTTCAGGATTTTCCAGTGATGAACGTTACTCCTCCCTCCTAGAAATTTCATTACTGCACTCAGTAATGGGTGGTCCTCCCCTTCTTAAGTTTACTTATAGGTTACATGGTTTGTTTTAACATAGAATTAGAATTACAACTAGAACTAACAGGTCCAGTTTTACCTCGCTCAAGTCTAGGTGTGAACGGAGAAATGTAATCTTGTATTTCACTTGGGGTTCCTCGGTGCCTTTTATAATTGGGAACTCGTGGACATAATTTGTTGGCTTTGGTTCGACTGTTATTCCCATACTGGAGAGGGGACACGAATCGTTGGAATATATAATATTTGGACCCTGTGCTTTCACCGTAGTCTGTGAGTTGTGACAAGTTTGTAAAATTACCTCTGTATCTTCACTGAAAAAGAGTATATGTGCATTGTTTATTGTTTGAAACAACTTTACACTGTTCTCTATTTTGGCAAATTCACATCCTGACGGGTTGCGTACTTCTTATGTCATAGGGATTGCATACGTATAATTGAGTACCCTTAACACACGATGACCTTGACCACTTAGGTGTCACCCCTTGCCTATCCAGCCAAAAACATTATTCACTCCGACCCATATATGAAAGTAAAATTAAAGTAACTTGAGCTAAATAACACCAGATCATCCTGATTAAAAAGTATAATTATTGATGTCTGTGCTTGAGAGAAAACTTGCTAATTGAATAGTTTCTTAAGTGTAATTTAAACAGATGGGATCAAAAGTCTTTTGCTGGACGAGGGTGCGGGGTAAACATGATATAGATGATAGTTCTCACCTTCCGTTAAAGGTACTAACATGTCGAAGTCATTCATAATAACCTGGGTTTTGTTTTCATACGTGTGATATGGGTCGGATAGGCAGAACTTAGATGGTTAACGATGGAGTCTAAATCCTCTTGCGAGAATAGCTCTACGTTGGTCGTGTCGGCAAATGACAGGTTAATTGTTCCCTCAACTACAGCAATAATTCTGTTCAGTCGATGGATGCACATCATGAGGTATAGGTTTTCTTCAACCAGCCCTACTTCAAATTCTTGATTCTGATCATGTTCCGGAGTATGTCTACATTCAACTTCACTAGATTCAACTCTTCGTTGAATTTTTATGCTATTGTTGTGCTGTAGGTAGCTATTTTATTTATATTCATTGTTAGAGCGGCCTCATCGTCTTTAACGTTTATTATTCCTTTTGTTAGATGCTCTAAATCGTCTTGATCCAGGTTTCCCGAAATGAATTTTATAACGCTCCCTAGACCCTTTATCAGTCCTCGTTTGTTTCGGTTTTTTCTAGGTGTGAACTTCGTTATTCTTTCTCCCAGTTCAACGAACAAGTGCTGAAACGTATTATTGCTTTTGCTCAGGAGGGAAGTGGCAGCTGTCTAGACTTTAAGTGAAAAATGAATTTGTGATATTGACTGACGATCACAGCTGGACCCAGTCGGTCTGCATAGAACCCTTCGGTTTTAAACTTTTCCACTACGATCGAGCCGAATCCTTGCAGGAACCTGGAAAAAGAGTTAATCTCTCTTTTAGGCTTAGTATTTCTGATGTTAGGAACATGAATTCTACCATTTTTCATTTTGCAAAACATCTTATTATTTTCTATCTTTTGAATTTGACCTTCATTACAGATGTTTCCTGATTTTTTGTTTCTTGTTAGTGGGTTCAGTACATAAAAAGTGTCTCCCATTTTGTAGTTATGTCGGAAGTTTGTTTTGTTGGGTTCGGGATTGTGGTTTCTTAAAGCGCGGATCTGTTCGTCCTGTCGTTGAATATATTCGTCCACTAGTGGTGAGGGTGCGAATAATGGTCTAGCGTGTTATAATAAGGATCATAGAGGATACGGAAAGGCGGTTTTTTGGTGGCGAAACGGATTGAGGAATTGTAATTAGTCACTGCAGTGACTATTAATTGTAGTAATGAATCGAACTTGTCTCGTTCTTTCAGTATCTTAATTTCTCCAGCAAGGTAGAGTTAAATCGTTCTACGGGGGAGTTGGAAGAAGAATTCAGGGGTGTTGTAGAGTGGTACTCAATGTTAGATGCTTTACAATAGTCAGTAATTAGTTTATTTTCGAACTCCCCTCCCTGGTCATGCGTGATTTTCTTTGGGAATCCGTTATGCGAGAAAAATATTTGTAATTGTCTTAATACAGACAGGCCAGTTCCATCAGGAAGTAAATAAGCTTGAGCGTATTTAGAAAAAATATCAACGATTGTCAAAATCCGATTATGTTCGAAATGGAATGTATCTATGTGTATCAGTGCGAAAGGGTGATCGGCAGTTATGGGTCTCTGGTCTTCTATTTTGTTTGGGTGTCTCATATTTGTTTCGTAGGCAGAGATTACATTGATTTATTAAGTGGCGTAATTGTTTCCTTAATTTGGAGCCAGTAGAATCTGGTTTGTAAGTGTTGGACAGTCTCATTTATTCCGTTGTGGTTCAAGGCATGATATTCGGAAATTAGTTGATTTTGAGTATCTGGGTTTTCGGCGTCTTCTAGCAAATTTGTGCACCTAATGATTAGCAGTTCTGCACTGAACAATTTTTGACAAGTTCTTATGAACTGGATTTCCAAGGTAGCGTCGTCGAAATATGCCGCGTACTGGTATACCGTTTAATGGTCTTACGTAAAAATTTCCTTAGATCATCATATACCGTGTTAGGGGTAGTGATAAATATATGTCTATGGTTCTTCTTGAAGACCTTTAGTGTTAGTATTTTGGGGGATTTCCCATATTTAACAATGATCTGGTTACGATTACTATTTAAATTACGCAAGGAGGCTTTAAGAGTAAATATGGGGTCTTCTCTATTTTCTCTAGGTCGTCCTGATAAGTTTCGTTATCCCCTTCAACTACGTCTAATTGGGCATATCTCAAATAACTACGATGTGGTTCAAGAATTCCTGCTTTAAATGTGTTCAAGCTTAAACTTTCAATTTCACTTAATTTCAGAGCTAGAATGGGTTCGGTATAGTTAATTTTACAAAGGTTCTTATATCTTTGGGTGAGTGACTCTAAACGTTCGTGATTTTGCATATATGTTCCCGTCTCGTTTGAAAACAGTTAGAAATTTCTATAAGAAGGATATTTTCGATTTTTACGTCTCCATATTTTCTAATTAATTTTTCTTTAAATTTTTCAAAACTACAATTCGCTTCCACATCCAGAATACTACGTGCTTCGCCTTGTAATTTATATTTTACGACATGGAATAGAAACTCGTTGATTTGATTGCCGTGAGCTGCCGTTTCATCACGTTTAAAGTTATTTATGATAGACTCGCATCTGGCAAGAAAATAATCTAGACTGCACGAGCTAGAGCCGTCAAATTCGGGCAATAACTGGATATGCGGGTATTCAAATTTAGATAATAATTCTGAGTCCCGAAAAGCCATAGCGACCAAATTTAACCACCAGTTGTAATCAGTTAATGAAGAAAAAAAGTTGTATAAGGTGAAGTAGGCGAAAACCTCAATATTTTGCCCTAACAGTTGACCAAATAAAACTTGTCACAATCTACTCACAGACTCGAAAAGATGAAGAGAGATGTCTGCATCCTCGTAGCTCGATGTCTCCGTCGAATTGGAGTAGAGTCCAAGTCTGTCTGAAGAAGTTGCCTATCCCGGCTGAGCCCCAAGATATTTTAGCGTCTCCGTCTCTGCAAGCAAACAATGAGACCGTACTCTACTCCTGTTCGAAAGTTAGAAAAAGAAAACTACGTAAATTCAGAAACAAGTTTTACTTAGTACAGAATACTTGTCTGATACAATTCTCGTTACATTCTGCGCTCCCGTATCTTGGAGAACTCTGCTTTTATAATCTATCTCTAAGGGAGAAGTGCTAGGGTTCGGGGTGACAAGGTTGAGGGGTGACAAAGTTCAGGGGTACAAGGTTCAGAAAAACAGGGTGCCAGGCGAAGGGTCCCCTATCTTATCAATATGTTTTAACTTGACTCAACTACAGGCCAAGCTAAGTCTGGTGAAAAGTTAATACATATTTTACAATGATGTACATTACATTAGTATTATAAAGGAAGGAAATATGTTCTTTATTATGAATTATTCTATAATCTAATTAAAAGCAACGCTCAATATCGGTAGGCTCGATTTTGAGGCTGAAAGTAGGAAAGTGATGAACGTTACTCGCGAAGGCAAAATTAAGTATAGCATGCAATGAAAAATTAACAATTTGCCATATTTCCGAGATGCTATATACCTGCAATGAAACATGAATCCTTCTTTTTAGTAATTAAAAACAAAAATTAAAAAAAGCTACCTGAAAGGAAATTGAAGTACAACATTGTTTCAAATTTGTCCCTAATTTGATGCCCTATACGCCTGCGATGAAAGATCATGTCAAATTTTAAAAGACTTATTTAAGTTTCTATAAGCTAGTTTTTCATAAAAGTATGCTATACTCGTACATACCTAATTTTTGGCGTTTTTGCTCAATTTGTAAAGCACTGGAGTGCAGCAGAAATGATATTTACATTCAAAGACCCTGTGATACCGTTTATAGAGTGCAAAGATTCAAAGTTTCGCTACCTTTATTTCCCGAGATATAGAAAGCCAAACTTTTAATTTTTTTTCACACTTCAGGTTTTTTGGCAGACTTTGCTTCAACAATTTACCTAAACAAAATTACTCATCAAAGTATTTTTGATATTTACGTTTAAAAGTGCACATAACGTTGTACTACATAGTAAAGTTTCGTTTTTGTAATAATATACTAGTCAGAGATCTTACATCTCAGAGAAATTTCAGAGTCACAGCATAAAACAGTTAAGCAAACTACAATATCTCCACAAATATTAAATTTTAAAATGTGAAAGTTAACCAATGTACTTTATGGATATGTATGAATGCTAACACAAAATTTAATCAAAATCCATTAAGGAGAAGCGGGGCACTTGAAGTGGAATGACCCTATACTTAAATTTCCAATTATTACGTTTATTTTGTTATCAATCATGTCCGTTATGAATACGCGACGTTCGTAAAAGAAAGGAAATTAAAAATGCTTTTAATGATCATGGCTAATTACATGTACAATCAAATTGTAAACATATTTGCACTATAAATAGCTGTGGTTCCGAAGATCTTAAGTAACTGCACTTCTTACGCGATAAAAGCAAAGTAAACATTCCGCTGCATTTGTTCCATAGTCCATTAGCATCTGCATGTCACTTACTTAAAAAGCACAGATATACAAAAAAGTAAAAATTTTACCTACATTTTCGGAGAAACAACCCACGCGCACCCAAACAAAAGGGTAATAAGCCCCATTAATACTATGGGTGAAATACCTGTGAGTGAAAGCTCACACAGTTATCCTCCCATCATTTTTGTTCTGCCGTAACTCATTTTATTATTTAACAGAGACAGAATAAGATAAAAGTGTAATTTAGTTCTTCTGGCACTATTTAATGCTATGTTGTTGAAGTAATTTATGCTCCAGTTAAGATTACCTTTTAAAAATTACAAAAAATTCTCTAACCACTGGCATAGGCTCTTTGAGTATGGGGGACAAGTTGAATAGTTCCTATAGAAAATGTAAGAGATCTGTTAATATTGGTGATTATGGGCCAATGAATATCTTGCCTCTAAAAGATCATTTGGGAGAAACATGTATGAAGAAAAAATTGAGACATTTTTATGATAGAGAGGGACTATCACATAATGATCAATCTGGTCTTAGTCGGGATTCTCATTTTGGAGGTATTATCTCTATGGAAAGAAGAAATGTATGAGGGAAATTGGTGATTACAGGTTTTGTAGATTTAAAACGAACACTTGAGATGGTGGACAAGTTATGGAGGTTCCTGGGAAGGTGTGCAGTTACCTGACAAATAGAAAGCAGAGGCTCATAATAAATGCAGTTTCATTTGAGGAACTAGGCTGTGATAATATGAAGTGTTTTGACAGACTTAAAAATTGCAAACAATGTCTTTGTAGTAAAATGTTAACAATGAATCTTAAGAAAACAATTTAACCGGTGTCAATAGAAATCAGGGTATGAGATACGGTTAATAAAATTAAGAATAGTTTATTTAATTAAAAAAGCTGAAGAAATGAAAACTAATTATTTTATTAAATAAATTCGTTGTTACAATTACTCGAAAGATGCATGCGTTGGAGCCAGCTATAGCGACTCCCTGTTGCTTGGAATGCTGTTCTATTTGGTGTTAATGATGAGAGTTTCTCAGATGCGATACGGTGTAGGGGTGGGCTTATTTACTCTTTCACCTTTCGGCGCGCCACTTTTACGAGCCTTGTTCAAATGTGTCTCCCCTCAGCAGTTCCATTCAGTGGCATTATTCTTTAAATAGCGGCTGAAAGCTGAGCAGCCGTTGCTTCACGTTTTGGCTAGGAATAATCTGAACGCGTAACTAAGACTCCGATTCAGAAAACACCCTGCTTGGAATGATTATAATAACATTATCTTTCATAAGAGTTGAAAATGTATTGCTAACAGTAAAGGCAGTTGTGGCATAAAGGATTTTCTCGATTTGTAGATGATGACGTCATCCTCATTCAAACGGGACAAGGAAGTTAGTTCATATACTTTATTGAATTAGTTCATAGCACTTGCATATTTCATTCTTTAATGTGAGCCTTATAAATAAACATGAAATAATTAAATAAAGTCCATGAGTAAAATTCCGAAACTACGTTAGAGTTAATTTATTGAGTGTGCAATGCACTATGTGTACTCTATCCGTGCAGACAATGAAGAAGAACTCTTCTGAAGATTGGGATGACGTCGCAGTCGATTCGCCTCCCCAACCAGCAAGGATTGCTACTTCGTGAACCAACTAATCCGAAAATATAACAGTGTAGCTAGTTCAGTGGTCACGTGAACTAGCTGCAGGTCGTCAACTAACGAGGGTTGACTCTAATTTTTAATTGCTCCTTATTGACCTATTTCCTTTATTTGGTGCATGTTTCTTTCTTTTATGGTCACGCAGTCATTTTCATGAATGTTAGCCACTGTGTGTAGAAGGAATATCTTCAAGTAAGTGCTGTTTCAGATAAAGATAAATTAATTCCTTTCAGCGGAAGCTCCGATACAAGACTCATATTTCAAGCTCATAGTAATATTTACCTTATTAACTTGCGTATGTCGAATTGAGAGCATCTTCTCCAATAAAATATTACCTGCACTCATTCCTTGAAAGTTTCAACGACGTTTTGTAACGCAAGACACCTTTTAAGTATCCGCATTCAAATATCTCAATTCTAAAAACTTTTCATCGATTGTACTAAAGACCTACATACGAACAGAAAATCAAAAATTAACTACGTTAATCTGTAATACATTGTCAATATAAAATGAATTTGTAGTTCGAAGCTGTGTATATACATGTGCATGTCTGCGCTCAATTACTAATAATAATTAAAGTATGAACATAAAGTAAGATTTAAATAAATTATAATTACGATTTTTATTTATTCTTATATGACTGTATTGGCTATTGAGAAAAATAATAAGAAATTCATAATTTTAATGCTGAGTGGGAAAAGAATTCTGCTTCTTTTATTAGACACAAAAAATGGTATGCCTATTGTGAAATTCCAGGACAGCGATGGCTAAAAATGTGACGTGCACAGACTTTTAACACTACTCATACAAATTTCCAAATAAAGACGTAAATTAGAAAGAAATTTTTCTAACATCATTTTCAACTTGCCTAAACAGCACAGCCAAAATAAATTCCCAATTAAAAAAGTAACTACTGCTTCTCTTAAAATTGCCATCTGTGGAAGGTGAGTTTATTTAAGAAGCCATGTTATTATCTGCAGAAATACGTTCTGACGACTTCAAAAAACAAAAATAAATCAGAACAGCAATAATTCTTGTCCAACTATACGCCAAGCTAATGCCGTGTCGACGTGACGGTAGCGCCGCTCTAGCGGTAAATTGTGTAAGAAAAGTGGTGGTAGAATTGAAAAGTTACTTTGCGTTGCGTGTTGTGACAAGTTTGTTAAATTTGTAAATAATCAATTAAAGTCGGTTGATAATATCAATTATTATTAAATGTGGGTTTCAGGAAGCAGATGTGTGTTTCCATGAAAAAAACCTTAAATAAAGGACGAAAATTGCTAGAAAGCTTTCACGTTAATGATGTACTACAAGAAGCAAGGCATAATTTGCGATAATTTCTACTCCTCCAGGGCACATAGTGATAAAAATCACGAGATCACTTACAAAGCGATTATGCAGGTATACATTTTAAATAAGATAAAAGCAAAGTTAACGAATAATATTCAAGCAAATAAAACTACATGTAAACAAATATTTTTTTAAATGGTTAAGCGTTATCTGAAATTGTAATAATTATTTTTATATTTTTTATAAAATTTCTATTAAAATAATGTATAAATGTTTAAAATTTATATAAATTTACAAAATATACCTATAATCGATTGTTACATTATGTTTTTTTAAATTATTATGAATTTAATAATGAAATCTATCGCTTTACCTAATTAGTAATATATTTATATATATATATATATATATAAAGCTATATTTTATACCCAATATCTTTTCTACAAAAGTACATCAATTATTAACGATGTTTTATGTAACGTCTTATTGGAAAATAATTTAATTCACGAAATATTAGAGATTGTTGAAAAATGTGTAATTATATTAATATTATCGAATACCGTTGAAAAAAGTTACGATTTACGCGAGCATGTATTCATGCTTTTTTTCCCGATAGGTTTCCCACTGACTATAGAATTTCAAATCAGGATTTTATATTACAGTATGAGGGCACTGAGGAACGCAGCAAATTTTTCGAAATCTTTGCCTCAAAGTTTTCCTTAGTTTTAATCATTAGTTTGTTTCAAAACGTCAAATTATATTGCATATAATAATGTAAGCCGGTAACATCCATTTATTTACACAAGTCTCCGACAGAGGTAGCACGAGTCGCCGTTGGTCAGGCGTATTAAACAGAATAATAACTCATCGGAGAAGTGAAATTGTAGATATCTGTTCGACCGTTATCTCGCAGGTACTTTTCTACGGGCTGGTGATGTGGCTTACTTTCGTAGATGCCTCATTCTCTTTCTTGTTTCAAGGTACTTCATTTCTTTAGGGAAATGTATGTACTGGGGTCGCAGACCTTGGGCATACGGTAAGAGTTGTCCTCTGATCCCACTGGGACAGTCGGCTAGCAGCCTCTTAAATCTGGTGGATACATGGAAGAGAGGTTGCTGATATCCCAGAGCAAACTCCTCTCCCGTCATCCGAAAGGGCGTGAGATTAATACCCAATACCTAGACCTACCTCATGTAGGTCTTTTAGGGGAATCACTGGGGGTCTTACACATCCCCCTTTTCAATTCCCTTCCTATGTTATTGAAGGGAAAATACCTGTTTCAGGATGTAGCCTGTTAAAAAAACCTCTTCACCCACATTCAAAAACAACGGTCAGCCTGAATATTCCAAATGCGATATACCTGAACAGCCCCACGATTATGAATCTGCTGTAACTCCTAACCCGACATTCGAAGATATCAGTTTATCTGAAAACCCCAATGCAATATGCCTGAAAAGGCCCTAAAATCAGAATGTGTGATTTTTATTTTTATTGTACTTACCATTTCGCCAGCAATATCACATTTTTAATCGCTCGGGAGAATCTGATTTTCTTAGCCTAGAACAAACAACTCAATAGAAAACGCGAAAATAAAACTAAGCAATCGCTGAACAGCAAAAGCCCGGATGTAGGTGCGTTTGGTGATAAAAACCCTGTGCTTATTTTAAGTGATTATTATCTATCTGCTGAAAATATGCTGCGAATTATTAGAACAGTTCACCATGCAATTATAGATAGAGGTACAAAATCAAGGCACACGAGACTTAAGAAGGCAATTATTAAGCAGGCCGAAGGAGCTTTCACGGATCCGGACTCCTCGTCTTAATTTTTCTGTGGTACTAATATGTTGCTAATTCAATGGAATTGTAATGGTTTTGCTAAACGAAGAAACAAATTACTGAAAATTATGCATAAATACAAACCGGATATTATCGCGATTCAGAAAACAAACTTTAAAGAGTTCAAGGTTGCAAATTTAAAATCTTTTCAGGAATACCACTATATTAAGACGACAGCGTCACATGCAAGTATTCTGGTATCTGAATACATTCCATCGGAAGAGATTAAGATCACCTCTCCTTTTGAAGTAGTTGCTGTCCGCCTTTATTTAAAGATCCAATTAGCTGTATGTAATATTTACCTTCCTCCTAATTCTATTTTCACGAAACAAGATATGGAACACCTATTTAATCAATTAGGGAGTCACTTCATCCTGGCCGGAGATTTTAACTGCCATAACCAGGAATCTGTGACGCTAGACGAAATCAGCTTACGGAAATATTATATTCTAATAATCTAGTGAGCTTAAACAACTGTGCGTACACACACATTAACATGGCAAATGGTAACACTTTCGCAATTGATTTAACATGCTGCAAGTTAGCAATTTTGGAGGTATGTGATTGGGATACATTAAACTCATTCTATGACAGTGAAAACTTTCCTACAGCCACGAAAGTAAAGATCGGCCGGGAAGAATCTGGAAATGTCACACACTTTAAAATGCCTAGATGGAACCTTAACAGAAAGTACTGGCTGCCCTTAAAACTGGTCTTATCTTCGCTCATTACCAGTACATCGTGGGTATGGGGAGAAGACATCGACAATTCTCTTGGACAAAATCTATAATATTTCCGGTCTTGAAAGCTGGTCTACCGAAATCAAACATTGACAGCTATCGACCAATCGCTTTAAACTCAAATCTCTGTAAACTCTTGGAAAAGATCATACCTGTAAAACTAATGTGGTTTCTCAATCTCAACAATCTTCTCTATCCGAAGCCATTCGCTTTCCGCATTGATCTTTTCCCGCTATCCCTACCAACTAGCAACTAGTAAGGAGGCTGTTGCCCAAAAGCATCAGGTCATCGCAACCTTCCTTGATTTTAGTAAATCCTGTGAGAAATCCTGGAGATGGGGAATACTCAATAAACTAAGCAAACGGAGACATCCTTGACGTAAGGGTTGATGGCGTCTTTTTGGATGAATTCCAACTGTAAAATGACATAGCTCAGAGATCCTCCCTCAGCGTTGTTCTGTTTCTCATAGCAGTCAACGACCTAGACTTCATCAAGTGCCCCCCGATAGAAATTATAGTTTATGCCGATGACATTGTTCTTGCCAGAGACCCGAACATTAAACCTCTATTTGGAAGAATGCAAGTGGCAATCAATAAAGCCGCTGAGTGGGCTGAAGAAATCGCTTTCTCTTTCAACCCTGGCAAAGTGAAATACATGGTCATTTCAAAAAAATAAAAACAGGTTATTTGCTCTTTGTACATATACAATTCTCCAATAGCTGTTGTTAGAGAAGAAGAAAAAATC
The DNA here is from genome assembly GCA_034510155.1 of Eucriotettix oculatus. NCBI lineage: Eukaryota > Metazoa > Arthropoda > Insecta > Orthoptera > Tetrigidae > Eucriotettix > Eucriotettix oculatus. Next base: position 4,510,848 of record CM067378.1, read on the forward strand.
CTACGGCTAATCTGGGACTCCTGGCTATCCTTTAAAACCCATATAGGCTACTTAGTCCTTGAAGCCAAAAAAAACAAGATTTTAAAATTATTAGCAACTAAGAATTGGGGGGCGAACAAAAGAATTCGCTCACTTACCTAGAGAGCAATCTTCCTGACAAAACTTGACTACGGAGACCACATTTATGTTTCTGCTCATAAAAGACAGCTTAAAAGACTTACTTATCACCCAAAACGAGGCCATAAGAATCATCACGGGGTGCCTTTGATCCACCCCGATTGATAGGCTGAGAATAGATGGAAATGACGTCCTTCCACGTTCCTCCCTGAAAGTTATCACTTCTTCCAAATAATACATCCCTAACCAATCCTAATTTTAAGAACAAGGGCTAGTGCTTCTGGGATAAGAAAATTGATTATCTTTTAAAGAAATATAATCATCCCAGAGTCTTATTCACAGATGGGTCAACGTATAATGATGAATTCAATGGCAATTAACGAGAATTCTTCAGCCACAACGTCTGATGGCTTTACAATATAGCAGAGACCACCCACCCGATTTCACGTTGATTTTGACCGACTCTCATGGTGAAATTTTGGAAATGGTAGTCAGATTTTAGCATTTCCAAAATTTTGAGCACCGCTACTGTGCTTTCACTGTCCGAATTCACAATGTTTATAGTTTATCCTGTCGTTACAGGAATACATGTAGTATTACATTATTTAAAGAACAGAACTTTACTTTCCTATTCAGGATCTTTTCCAATGCCCGCACATGTCGCAGTTCTAGCCATTTCTTCTATCCTCACGATTTTTGTGATTTAGCCTTGCCCACTTTGCTCCGTCGTTTAGCTACACCTTGAAGAGCTCCTCACATTCCACAATTCTCAAGTAATGCTTTAGAGGTCCAAGCACCTAACACAACTTCATCGCACGCTGAAGACATCAACATCGCACAGTTGTAGTTACAGAGCCCAGGGTCCGACGCATCGCCGCTAACGGAAGTGACTTTACTTATGATACAACAGGCATTACGAAGAAAAATTGCAGTTAAAATTAAAAGAGTGATCATAATTTCATGCGGTGTGAAATTTTGCTAAAGTTTGCGTTGCTTGCAGATCTCAGCTATTTGCAACTTCCGACTCCCGCCCCCTTCCTATGCTTTTAGTGAGGAGTTGCCTGTTTCAGGATCACCCTCATGTAGCCAGTTAACCCCAAAAAAAGATCATTTTTCATGTTAATCGGCTCAAGAATTACTGCCACTATACAGTTGCGGTCAAATCGTAATGAAACATCAATAATAAACTTTAATGATAACTTCGGGTGTTACAATAATTTACAAAAAAGGAAAAACTGGAAAAATAATTACAATAACAAATTTATTTAAAAAAATGGTAAAAAAGTAATGTTTATAATTTTGATTTTTATTAGTCGTCTTTGGAAATTGAAATGAGCTTAGCTCAGGGTACATAAGAGTTCTTTTTCATCAGGGAGTTAAGTGGGCGGGGTAAAATATCAGCAACTAATCTTGACGCGGTAAAACCCAAGGAAGTGCTTCACACTTTTGGCATCAATATGAATGTTGAGCCACAGCAAGGCGTCCTTCTCAGTAGCGTGGAGTTGAAACAACCACGCACGAGTCTCGCTATTTCCACTCTCTGTACGCACCCGTCTCCTATTTTTTCACTCTTGATGTTCCTCTCTCGCAAGCGCTCAGACGCATCCCATTATTTGAGAACTGCGTCTCATCCAAAAGTTATTGTCGAGTCCGTCTCTACAATGCGTGGCGCAGAACATGTACTTTTAATAATACTATTCACTTCTTTACAAAACATACGTACAACGGCAAATTTGCCTGTGCTATCCTACTCTTTATGTCTACTTTACTTCTACCATACGGGACGTTATATATATATATATATTGTAATATACTTTTTAGGGTATAAAACATTAATTAATCAATATAACAAATTATAATCAATTTTAAAATTTTTCATTTATTAATTTAAAGTGATTACACGGGCTTAATCTCAGGGGATTTTGGGTCTCTCGAGAGATGGAGTATGCAGTAACTTGCAGGATTTTTATCGATGAAGGTAGAAGGAACCAGATCCGCAACTCATCTGCTTCCTCGAAACATCTAACGTCTCTGCCCACCTCTCACAGCATCTGCTCTCGTCCGCCCTCTCCTCAACTCGTCTGACTTCTGCTCATTTCTCGACCACGTCTTTCATCGCCCAACTCGTCTCACTTCCATCACGTCGTCTCTGCTCCACTCATCTGCCTTCTGACCACGAGCCACCCATCGGCTCCCCTTTTAAATCCTCCGACGGGAATTCCCCTTCATAGGTCTATTTCACAAAATTTCGGGGTTCCCCGCCCTCATTTTTTACACACGTTCGGCGGGGGTCTCCCGCGGGGGTTCACCATCGTTTTTTTACACATGCCCCGAGGGAGATTCCCGCGGGCAATCACCATCTTTCAGCCGACTAGACATTGTTGTTGGCCGAACTGCGCCTCATAACGCCACAATACCACAAAATCCGCGTTTTTTATCACATTATATATAAGCAGAAAACAAGAAAGGATTAAGACAAGGATGCAGTCTGTCGCCCATGCTGTTTAACTTATATATAGAAAAGGTGCCAAAGAAAGTTAAAACGGAATATAGAAAATAATTCATACTGCAATGATAAGAAATAAAAACCGATGATATTGTAGTAGTAGAGGAGTCACAAGAAAATTATGAAACTACTACTTGGGCATAATTATAACTAGGTGTGGTAGAAGTATAGTAGACATAAAGAGTAGGATAGCACAGGCAAAGAAGGCTTTGGCAAAAAAGAGGAATTTACTTATTGGTAATATAATAATAGTAAATGATTGCAAAAAATGTTCGTATGGAGAGTGGCGTATATGGGTGTGAAAGTGGGCGGTAGGAGTAACAGAATAGGGGAAATATGGAGGACGTTGCCCCCGTTTAAAGACATGAGGATCTTGTAAAATTAGCATTAGAGGGGTAAGAATAGAAGAAGGAGGCGAAGGATGGAATACGCTAATCTGATTAGCAATGACGTGGAATGTGGAAAATATCCGGTAATGAAAAGGCTGGTACAAGATAGGTTAACA